>NIVC01001816.1:70000-97500 GCA_002269645.1 Macrostomum lignano | reverse complement strand
TGTCTGTCTCAGTATCTGTCTCAGTATCTGTCTCAGTGTCTGTCTCAGTATCTGTCTCAGTATCTGTCTCAGTGTCTGTCTCAGTATCTGTCTCAGTGTCTGTCTCAGTGTCTGTCTCAGTGTCTGTCTCAGTGTCTGTCTCAGTATCTGTCTCAGTATCTGTCTCAGTGTCTGTCTCAGTGTCTGTCTCAGTATCTGTCTCAGTATCTGTCTCAGTGTCTGTCTCAGTATCTGTCTCAGTATCTGTCTCAGTGTCTGTCTCAGTGTCTGTCTCAGTATCTGTCTCAGTATCTGTCTCAGTGTCTGTCTCAGTATCTGTCTCAGTGTCTGTCTCAGTGTCTGTCTCAGTATCTGTCTCAGTATCTGTCTCAGTATCTGTCTCAGTGTCTGTCTCAGTATCTGTCTCAGTATCTGTCTCAGTGTCTGTCTCAGTATCTGTCTCAGTATCTGTCTCAGTGTCTGTCTCAGTATCTGTCTCAGTATCTGTCTCAGTATCTGTCTCAGTGTCTGTCTCAGTGTCTGTCTCAGTATCTGTCTCAGTATCTGTCTCAGTGTCTGTCTCAGTATCTGTCTCAGTGTCTGTCTCAGTATCTGTCTCAGTATCTGTCTCAGTATCTGTCTCAGTGTCTGTCTCAGTGTCTGTCTCAGTATCTGTCTCAGTGTCTGTCTCAGTATCTGTCTCAGTGTCTGTCTCAGTATCTGTCTCAGTGTCTGTCTCAGTATGTCTCAGTATCTGTCTCAGTGTCTGTCTCAGTATCTGTCTCAGTATCTGTCTCAGTATCTGTCTCAGTATCTGTCTCAGTATCTGTCTCAGTGTCTGTCTCAGTATCTGTCTCAGTGTCTGTCTCAGTATCTGTCTCAGTATCTGTCTCAGTATCTGTCTCAGTGTCTGTCTCAGTATCTGTCTCAGTGTCTGTCTCAGTATCTGTCTCAGTATCTGTCTCAGTATCTGTCTCAGTGTCTGTCTCAGTGTCTGTCTCAGTATCTGTCTCAGTATCTGTCTCAGTATCTGTCTCAGTGTCTGTCTCAGTGTCTGTCTCAGTGTCTGTCTCAGTATCTGTCTCAGTGTCTGTCTCAGTATCTGTCTCAGTGTCTGTCTCAGTGTCTGTCTCAGTATCTGTCTCAGTATCTGTCTCAGTGTCTGTCTCAGTGTCTGTCTCAGTATCTGTCTCAGTATCTGTCTCAGTGTCTGTCTCAGTGTCTGTCTCAGTACCTGTCTTAGTGTCCGTCTCAGTATCTGTCTCAGTGTCTGTCTCAGTATCTGTCTCAGTGTCCGTCTCAGTATCTGTCTCAGTGTCTGTCTCAGTATCTGTCTCAGTATCTGTCTCAGTGTCTGTCTCAGTGTCTGTCTCAGTGTCTGTCTCAGTATCTGTCTCAGTGTCTGTCTCAGTATCTGTCTCAGTATCTGTCTCAGTGTCTGTCTCAGTGTCTGTCTCATTATCTATCTCAGTATCTGTCTCAGTGTCTGTCTCAGTATCTGTCTCAGTATTTGTCTCAGTGCCTGTCTTACCGTCTGTCTCACAATTGTCTTAGCTAATTTACTAATTCTTATCTCGGTGTACCTTTACACTAGGATCTCAGTGGCCGCTTTAATGCGTTAGTGCTTGTCTGTCCGGCTGTCTCACTACACTTGTCCTGTCCATACCGTTACTGTCTGACCTTTTATTTGCTGTTAAAATGTTTTGTCTGCTAAAATCCCCCATATTTAAGCTACACTTAGAAGAGCTTAGCAACCACTCGGGACAACTTAAGCCCAAGCTACCAGTCTTCTAAACCATCTCGTGTGCCCCCCTTCCCTACAGCAATGCCCCGAGTAGAGCATATAAGTAATCAACCGAACTGTGCTTAAGCTGGCTGTATTATACCCCTTTTCCTTTCAAATCTTGTTGTCGGGTATTAACCCTTCTAGAGAGTCCGATCATTTCACCCAAACCCACCACTGGATCTGCTCTCTCTCTCTCGGTAGAGTCTTCTCTGAGAGGGAAATAGAGTGCTCCTACACAGAAGCCTGTCAGACTCAAGTGCCATTTTCGAATTCCACGCAGTCCTCCATCGCCAGGAAAAAAGGATTCTGATATAGCGCGGGGGCAAATCAAATTTGCACACAGCATCTCGCTATTCCCATTGAATATTGCATGGGGCATGCTATTGCGGACTGCAGGCTCTTATGTTAATACCGCTAGCTAAACTTCATTAATTTCTTGTATCAGAGCCCCCCTCCCGACTCATAGACGGATGTAGAGAATCGCTCGTTTAAACATATATTTAGGTCATGGAAATTGCTCTGCTCTACCGTTCAAAGTAAATCATTGATCATTGGGATACGAGAGAAGTTGCTTATTGGCGTAAAGGGTGACGACAACTCTTCAATGTTTGCTGATTAGGAGTGTTTTCTAGGGTTTGCATCCTAGTGGTTCGGACTCACGACTCAAAGGTCGGGAGTTCGATTCTCGACCCACTCTGAACAATTTGTGTCCTTGAGCAAGACACTTAACTCTGCATTGCTTCAGTTTACCAAGCTGTACAATGGATTCCAGCATTAGCTGGGATAATTGAGGATGTGACGTGGCGACCCCCAGTCCTTGGACTGAACAGCCGTACGCAGCCTTCAGATGCGCCGCGCAAATAGCTGCGGCTGAGCTGTCGGTTGCACACCTTGCCGTTGGGGCAGGTGTCATCAACAAGGACTACTATAACGAAGTGTTCCTAGTGGTCCTTGCTAATCGATTAATAAAAAATGTGCTTACATGCTACTAGCCCTCGCCGCTGACAATCGGGTCGACTGCGCAACCCTGCGCATGAAACCTGCGCAACCGACACGGGCCACGTAGCCACCACAAGACCTAAATATACTAGCTATAGTACTTCAGATATTTCGGCCTGTTAGAAAGCTATTGTTAAAAGCGACTTTATATCCCCTAGATTTACACTTTAAAAACCAACACTCCAATAACAATTTTTTTAGCCGCGAAGTGTCTGCACTGCAGGCGGAGAACTACAGCTTAGAGAAGCAGCTGTTCAGCTATCAGATCAGCATCTCTCGCAAAGATGCCGGTTTTGACGGCCCAGCAATTGCGGCCAATGTCTCCGCTGTTGGAGGCGGAGCATCGTCATCTATTGATAGTAGAGACTCCGGAATCTGCACATCTGAACAACAGCAGCAACAGCTGGCAAACAGACAGAGGCACAACGCGGGCTGGCAGCAACAGCCAGGTCCGCAGACTCCGCAGCATCATCAACAGTACCAGCAGAGGGACAAGTACGGAACTTCCCATTGAAACTTTACTGATTTAAATATAAATACGCTCGTACGACCGTAACACTGATAAGATTACCTAATCTTAGAAGGATAACTTCTACCGTATAATCCGGTTGCTGAGTAAGCAGCAGTGGTGGGTAAGGGTGGCCAGTGCGAGACTACTTCTATAGGGTGGTGGGTGCTTGTGTGAGGGGTGGTGGGTGCAAGACTGACTTTTATGGGGTGGTGGGTGCTTGTTTGAGGAGTGGTGGGTGCGAGACTGACTTTTATGGGGTGGTTGGCGTTGTGTGAGGGGTGTTGGGTGCAAGACTGACTTTTATGGGGTGGTGGGCGCTTGTGTGAGGGGTGGTGGGTGCAAGACTGACTTTTATGGGGTGGTGGGCGCTTGTATGAGGGGTGGTGGGTGCAAGACTGACTTTTATGGGGTGGTGGGCGCTTGTGTGAGGGGTGTTGGGTGCAAGACTGACTTTTATGGGGTGGTGGGCGCTTGTGTGAGGGGTGTTGGGTGCAAGACTGACTTTTATGGGGTGGTGGGCGCTTGTGTGAGGGGTGGTGGGTGCAAGACTGACTTTTATGGGGTGGTGGGCGCTTGTATGAGGGGTGGTGGGTGCAAGACTGACTTTTATGGGGTGGTGGGCGCTTGTGTGAGGGGTGGTGGGTGCAAGACTGACTTTTATGGGGTGGTGGGCGCTTGTATGAGGGGTGGTGGGTGCAAGACTGACTTTTATGGGGTGGTGGGTGCTTGTTTGAGGAGTGGTGGGTGCGAGACTGACCTCTATGAGGTAGTAGTGGGTGCGGGTGAAACACACATACTAGAATATTTATTCTAGTATCTATTATATATACGAGCTAGTATATTCTAGTAACTATTCTAGTTATCCTAGTATGTGTGGGTGAGGGGTGGTGGTGGTTGCGAGACCGAGACCGGTGGGAGCGAGATACTGACTTCTATGGGGTGGTGGGTGCTGTGAGGGAGGGTGTTGCAGGGTGGAGATGGGCAATCGCTAATGCATGTAAAATGTTTGGTTCCTTGAATTACTAACACACCGCTATTTTGGGTTCGGAATAAATAATACTTTTAGCATGATGAAATTACTAGAAGTAGCTAATCTAACATTTAACTTTATTAGTTATAGTCTATTTGTTTTAAAACGCACACATTACGACATTCAAAGGCTTCAACACCTACGCTTCAGTACAATAAATTCGACACGTTATAAATGCATGTATAGGAGCTCTTGCTTAAGTTAATTTAATCACTTTTCTTTGCTTGTAGTCTGTTTTTGATGCCTTTCTATATGCCTATGACACATTATACTGTACATGCTTAAATTAAAGCCCTTTAAAACTTTCTAGAGCCATCTATTTAGAACTTTTATAAAACAGATATTCCTGTAATAAAAAAACCTCAATTTTTCTAATGACTATTACGATAAATCTAAGTATAAAATATTAAATTTGCTTATAAATTACCCTTATTTGCATAGCTATAAATAAATAAGTGCAATACATTACCAATTGGCCATTGAAACAAAGGCATAGATGTTCGATTAGACTTATTTATCAGATCTCAACGATCTCAGCAACTTTGTTGTTTATTAAAAAAACATCTTTAGCTGCTACTAATCAAGCACGGCACTAAGTAGTGCAGTTCGAGCATGCGAAGTCATGCATAATTGAAATTTTCATGGTTGCTATATGCTAAAGTTTAACGTTAAATTAAATCAAAAGTCTAGCAGCAAGCCACGGGGTCATTTTGATGGTGCACCATCGGCAGCTGGCGGAGCCTCTGTGTCAATGGACAGGCCGTGCATGTCGGGAATGAATTTGGCCAGGGCGGCCTTCACCATGCGATGCTGGGCCAGGGTGCGGGCGCCGCGAAACTCGTCAGCAACAATACGCACCTGTGTTGGCAGGCAAGAAGGGATAGATAGACAATATAGCGGTAATTAACGTATTGTAATTAAAGTGGAATCGATCGCAGGCGATACTATCAGGACCGGTTTCTGTCCCTGCAGACTTCGATCGTGAAGACGTTTCACAAGCTCGAAATTTCACATCGTTAAAAAGGCTAGTTAGTGAGTGACAGTGACCGACATTTTTAGTTTTCGACAATGTGAAACTTCGAGCCTGTGAAAGTGACCGACAGTTTTAGTTTTCGACGATGCGAAACTTTGAGCCTGTGAAAGTGACCGACAGTTTTAGTTTTCGACGATGTGAAACTTCGAGCCTGTGAAAGTGACCGACAGTTTTAGTTTTCGACGATGTGAAACTTCGAGCCTGTGAAAGTGACCGACAGTTTTAGTTTTCGACGATGTGAAACTTCGAGCCTGTGAAAGTGACCGACAGTTTTAGTTTTCGACGATGTGAAACTTCGAGCCTGTGAAAGTGACCGACAATTTTAGTTTTCGACGATGTGAAACTTCGAGCCTGTGAAAGTGATCCGACCTAATGGGCTGGCAAAAGAGAGTTCACCCATTGGCAAGTTTTGCGCCACACTCTATACTTTCTACTCATCAGTAGACTAACTCTGACATACGCAAAGTCTAAGTCATCTTTTTTATTTTGCAACCGTAATCCTCATTCAGTGTTTGTTATCGGAGATTTTTCGTTCGAAATTCGATATGGCGATGTGCATACAGAAATGAAAAAAAACTTTATAGTGTAGTCAACTGACATTGTGAACTCATATAAAAGGCACACTTGCTAACAGTAGTAGCAGTAATTGGCTACATCAGGCCGAAAGTTTTCAATATTTCAAATTTTCGGGTAAGTTTCCATGAGCAGTCACTCAAATGCCGACCTGAATCTGTCCACACACACATGCACTCTAGCTAGAGTAAATCAGAATCTTTCATACCGAATGTGGCTTATTTACATTTCAGTAGGATACAAGACAGACTCTATTTGCAATTGGTGAGCAACGCCTCCTAGATGGCGCGGGTTCACACGAAAAGTCACTTGAACTAGATTGTAAGAATTGACGTTTGTTTGTCAAATATTTTCGACAAGTTAAAACTTTTTCCAACATTCATTCTATCAATTTGCAACCAAGTAGCTAGCTACCAAACTATTGAGGCAATTTTAGTCCCAAGTTGAAATGATATTAAAAACTATTATTGATTGGATATATAATAGTCAACAACATTAAAAAGTCGCTGGTCGAAAGACACTGACACTGTACACTGCATCACACCGTGGCGCAAGTTACGTCACTTGCAGTTGAGGTGAGAGAGAAGTCGCCTCTCTCGGTAGGGTGGCGGTTTTGACTGTTGCTGAGTGTATATCTTGCCTTTCTTACGACTCTATTGATGTTCATTAAGACTTTCGTTTAGAAAATTAAAATTCTATATATATTAATCCTATATCCTACGTCGATCGTGCATGTATACTGTGCCTAAAATAATAAGAATGGCACAGCTCGACTCATTGGTTTCATGAATCTAATTTTATCATCCTTAGCTGACTGTGTAACAAAATAGGGGTGCTTTCACAAAGTCGAAATTTTACAACGTCAAAAAACTTAATATAACAAGAACATGCAGTAGTTTTCTACGTAGTGAAATTTCGACCTTATGAAGTCTTGCTAAAAGTTTTCGATGCTATGAAATTTCAACCTAGTCCTTGTAACCGAGTTTTGTATTACCAAAAAACTTTTACGCCCAAACAACGTAGCCACCAGCTACTTGTAATGCAGTTTGGGAAAATAAAGAAAAAACTTTCCAGCAGAAATAAAGAGACTAGCACTTTGTTGCAAGCCTCTTTGAAAGCAATTTCTCATTCAGGTGTTGACTGTCAATATAATATTATAGGCTTGGCTAAGGGCGTTGCCTGAATAAACAAATTTTGAGTGACGGATCTGTTCTTTAAACCAGATGCGTTTTCGTCGAGTTTACACCTGATAATTCCACGACAATAGAGTAAGAGACTCTTTAATATTCCAATTAAAGAATGTACTAATATAGAGGTAAGAGGACAGCGAACTATTTTATCGCAGGTAACAGTAAACACCATCTCGTCAATTAAGGTCAGTTGCAGGCTTGCTCAATCAAACGGAGATACGCATTCACACAGAACCGACAGCTTTGCTGCTCCACCGCAGTCGTTTAACATGGTACTGGATTTGTATCTACAGACCGAATTCTCGACCCACAAATTATTGTTTGGCTCGCCAGCAGCCCACAGCGCGCTATTCAAAGCGATATTGCAGGACACCCAGATCCAGCCACCTGCGGGCTCAGGACTGTCAGGAATCTGCCAACCGCCCAACCAGAATGACCTTCCGACGCTGTAATTTTCGTGCAATAAATCGACATGATTCATTTCCGCGATATTCATTACGTCGGTCATAATTACCAGACCGCTTTCAGATTCGCACAACTGCCTACTCTTCATCCAATCCATCAGTTTGGAAGAGTGCAGCTTGTACTTCACTCCGCACAGGTCGTCTCCGTAGCCAGACGGACACAGCGCGCCCGCCTCGAGTCCCGGCTGCTGCTTCACAAACACCCGACCTCTCCTGGAGCAGCCGCAGTCCCTCACCGACTTGCTGCACTTGTCGAACACGAACAGCTGGCACGGACCGTCAGCCAGGCTGAACGCCTGACAGCGCCGGTCTCTGGCGCACAGCATTGAGCAGCCGGCATGATTGGTGCAGGTGTCGATGGTGCGGACGAACTTACGGCGAATGCACAGAAAACCATCGATCTCCTTGAAGGAGTAGCTTAAGCGACATTGTTGATTGCACAACGCGTATTGGGCAACGATTATGTAATAGAGCAGCACAGCATATTTAAATGTAGATCTGGACAGCATGCCGCTTATAGTTGTTCGTGTTGACGGTAGCTAAGAAATTCAAAACTCGTCTGTTTGGCCCAGTGTCCTGGGATCTATTTCCACTCTAATATACTCAGATATTCTAGCACAGAGATACGCCATATTCTGATTGGATAAATATGGATCCAGCAAATGGTAGCCCACGAAAAACACTTGCCGGAATGGACTGAATGCAGTTTTTTTAATTTAGCTATAGTTTTTTGAAAATCGACTGTCACTTCTGATATTGCTAAGTATGATATGGGTTAGCGGCTAGTGCATTCGTTGGCTAGAAATTTCACGTGTCAAAGTTCAAGTCGAAGTTTTGCTAGTTACTTCCGCTAGCAAGGAGAGCCGTAGCCCAGTAGTCTGGCGCGGCGCTCTGGTGTGCCAGCGGCCCAGGCTCGATTCCAAGTGCAGTCACATTAATTTAAGGCTACATATTGTAATCTCGGCTTGGCTCTGCTCGTGCAATTAACGCCCAGCTTGAGGGCCAACCCCCAAGGCACAGTGAAGTGTACATGCCTAACGATGAATATAGTTAGGGCCGCTGTACACTCCTGTGAGTGTGTGCCTGCTCAGAGGAGTCGGCGGAATGGGCAGTAATGCCTCTCGCCGGTTGTGCAACAATATCGCTTAACGTGCACGGTGCACACGGCCCCTGTCTTCAAACATTTGCGTTAGCCCACAACTTGAACGAATTTCAACAAAGTGAAATTTATTTTTAAAAACACAGGGCATAACCCACCTGATACATCTGACCGCAGCCCCCACTGACATCCTCTACCGTGACAGAACGCGTCCCGGGAAAAGCTGTTCGCAAAGCCGACTCAATCTGCTTCTCACCGTCTGTAGCCACCCTGGTACTGTTACTATTATTATTATTACTATAGCAACTGGCTACTACTGAAACCAGCGGTCGAGTAGTTAGTTGAGAACACAGATTCAGCGGTCTAGACAGGCAATGATAAAAATGCTGCCGCTGAGAAGTAGATAGCAAAAATGAGGCCAGTCGAATTGTCGATCTGAGAAGCGACACATGGCGGCTGCCCATCGTTAGAGCTGTCACTCGTTGAAGAGACATGCATGAAATACAAACAGATTGATAAATGTTATCCTTAGTTTTTTGCATGTGCATCTGAAGCTGGGAGTATCCTAATCATTTATAAATTTCTAATATACTTAGGGGGTTGTAGCCTAGTGGTTAGAGAGTCGGACCCACGACTGAAAGGTTGGGGTTCGATTCTCGACCCACTGAACAATTTGTGTCCTTGAGCAAGACGCTTAACTCTGCATTGCTTCAGTTCACCCAGCTGTAAAATGGGTGCCAGCATTAGCTGGGGTAATTGAGGCTGTGTGTGGCGACCCTCCAGTCCTTGGACTGCAGGAACAGCCGTACGCAGCCTTCAGATGCGCCACGCAATAGCTGCGGCTGAGCTGTCGGTTGCACATCTGGCCCAATTGGGGCAGTGTGACGTACAATTCCTTAATAAAGAAAGAAAATAAAAATATTACACATAAATAATGAATTAGAACACAATCAAACAAATTTATTATCAATAATTTTATTACAATCACAATAATAATCAATAAACTCAGTTTATCTTAAAAATTGATAACAAATTATGTAGTACAGTACGAGTACTCCAAGAATAATTGTACTTATCGTAGAAAAACAATCAAAAGTTTATTATTGCACTGTTACACAATTTTTCTTCAGAATAAATTATCACTTAATAAAATTTTGGACATTGTCAGAAAGTACCATTGATTTATTGTAGTGGGCTTGGAAATATTATCAAAACATTGAGGCTTTTCAAATCATTTTTATTGGGCCAACGACCCACAATGAGCGCAGACTCCGCTGGCTCCTAAACACATTGTTTATTTCATCAGAGCAACATGGCTTAAACTGAATATAGACTGAATGCAGCTGCTAAACGACTGCAGCATCGACTCTGACAGGCCGGCTGGCAACAGGAACTGGAAACATCTGGGCGTTCGGTGACTCTGCCAGGTGATGTACTCAACTAGGAAACCTTTGATGGTTTTCAGCACCAGCTCAGCACGTTTCTGACACCAGGTGATGGTCATCTCTTCAGTTAGCTGAGTAGTCAGCAGCAGAGGCAGAGTTAAACAATTAACATCGTGAACCAGGGCGGTGCGGACTATACGCCTGAGGCCTTGAGCAATGACCGGATGCTGCGAGGTCAATTCGGGACAATCGCCCGATTCGGTAATGAGATGGAACACTAATTGAGCGCCGTTTAAATTTGAGTGACGCGTGATGAACACGTCGCCAACAGATGGCTTGCCAATTGCTGAGGCGCTGTTGCTACCGCCACTGCTTGCAGCTGGGTTTGCCTCTGTGGAATGAGCGGTTGGATGAGTAGATAGGTAGATAAGTAGGTTGCTCGATTTGGGAGTGATTTAAGCGAGTGATTAGATGGTTAACTGATACTGACTAGATAAATGACTTAGTGAGTGACTAGATACCGGTATGTGACAAAGTGAGTGAATATGTGAGCGAGTGAGTGACTAAATAGTCACTAGATAGGTGATCTAGTGAGTGACTAGATAGATGACTGAGTGAGTGACGAAATAGGTGACCGAGTGACTATATAGGTGACCAAGTGACTAGATAGGTGACCAAGTAACTAGATAGGTGACCGAGTGACTAGATAGGTGACCAAGTGACTAGATAGGTGACCAAGTGACTAGATAGGTGACCAAGTAACTAGATAGGTGACCGAGTGACTAGATAGGTGACCGAGTGACTAGATAGGTGACCAAGTGACTAGATAGGTGACCGAGTGACTAGATAGGTGACCAAGTAACTAGATAGGTGACCGAGTGACTAGATAGGTGACCGAGTGACTAGATAGGTGACCAAGTGACTAGATAGGTGACCGAGTGACTAGATAGGTGACCAAGTAACTAGATAGGTGACCGAGTGACTAGATAGGTGACCGAGTGACTAGATAGGTGACCAAGTGACTAGATAGGTGACCAAGTAACTAGATAGGTGACCGAGTGACTAGATAGGTGACCGAGTGACTAGATAGGTGACCGAGTGACTAGATAGGTGACCAAGTGACTAGATAGGTGACCGAGTGACTAGATAGGTGACCAAGTAACTAGATAGGTGACCGAGTGACTAGATAGGTGACCGAGTGACTAGATAGGTGACCAAGTGACTAGATAGGTGACCAAGTAACTAGATAGGTGACCGAGTGACTAGATAGGTGACCGAGTGACTAGATAGGTGACCGAGTGACTAGATAGGTGACCGAGTGACTAGATAGGTGACCAAGTAACTAGATAGGTGACCGAGTGACTAGATAGGTGACCGAGTGACTAGATAGGTGACCAAGTGACTAGATAGGTGACCAAGTAACTAGATAGGTGACCGAGTGACTAGATAGGTGACCGAGTGACTAGATAGGTGACCAAGTGACTAGATAGGTGACCGAGTGACTAGATAGGTGACCAAGTAACTAGATAGGTGACCGAGTGACTAGATAGGTGACCGAGTGACTAGATAGGTGACCGAGTGACTAGATAGGTGACCAAGTGACTAGATAGGTGACCGAGTGACTAGATAGGTGACCAAGTGACTAGATAGGTGACCAAGTAACTAGATAGGTGACCAAGTGACTAGATAGGTGACCGAGTGACTAGATAGGTGACCAAGTGACTAGATAGGTGACCGAGTGACTAGATAGGTGACCAAGTGACTAGATAGGTGACCAAGTGACTAGATAGGTGACCAAGTGACTAGATAGGTGACCAAGTGACTAGATAGGTGACCAAGTGACTATATATGATCGGGCACATTGCCATTGGCTAAGAAAAACAAACCCACCATTAATCCGCCGCCATATCGACTCCATTTGGCGGCCATAGTCGTCGAAGTGAAAATCGGCGCTCCGTTCGCACAGATCGCTGAATTTCAGAGAAGCCGACACGTGCGGATTGCAGGCCTTAAAAAATCAATCAGTTCGGGTGAAAGCAAGTTGGTAATATAGAAATTAGTCAGGATATGAAGTCAAGGATCAAGTCAAGGATGTGAAGTCTCCAGCTTGTGAAAGGGTGATCAGCTGGTGTGCTCAAGGATGTGAAGTCTCCAGCTTGTGAAAGAGTGATCAGCTGGACTTGGCAAGGATGTGAAGTCTCCAGCTTGTAAAAGAGTGATCAGCTGGTGTGCTCAAGGATGTGAAGTCTCCAGCTTGTGAAAGAGTGATCAGCTGGACTTGGCAAGGATGTGAAGTCTCCAGCTTGTGAAAGAGTGATCAGCTGGACTTGGCAAGGATGTGAAGTCTGCAGCTTGTAAAAGAGTGATCAGCTGGTGTGCTCAAGGATGTGAAGTCTCCAGCTTGTGAAAGAGTGATCAGCTGGTGTGCTCAAGGATGTGAAGTCTCCAGCTTGTGAAAGAGTGATCAGCTGGACTTGGCAAGGATGTGAAGTCTCCAGCTTGTAAAAGAGTGATCAGCTGGTGTGCTCAAGGATGTGAAGTCTCCAGCTTGTGAAAGAGTGATCAGCTGGACTTGGCAAGGATGTGAAGTCTCCAGCTTGTAAAAGAGTGATCAGCTGGTGTGCTCAAGGATGTGAAGTCTCCAGCTTGTGAAAGAGTGATCAGCTGGACTTGGCAAGGATGTGAAGTCTCCAGCTTGTAAAAGAGTTATCAGCTGGTGTGCTCAAGGATGTGAAGTCTCCAGCTTGTGAAAGAGTGATCAGCTGGACTTGGCAAGGATGTGAAGTCTCCAGCTTGTAAAAGAGTTATCAGCTGGTGTGCTCAAGGATGTGAAGTCTCCAGCTTGTGAAAGAGTGATCAGCTGGACTTGGCAAGGATGTGAAGTCTCCAGCTTGTGAAAGGAACCCTGAAGAGGTGCCAATCGCTAACCTGATCGCGGCTAGACAAGAGCACGAAGGCGGATAGCGAGTCAGAGTACAGACTCAATGCGGTCTGCAGTCGATCAGCCGCAGAATTTGGACTCAACAATCGTCTCAAATCTGCGCTTAATAAGCGCAAATTATGCTGCGTCTTTAATTGAGTGCCAACGCTAATAGTGAAGCTTTCCTCCCAGGCTATCGGATTGCGATAAGACTCGTTGGGATCTTCTGTGACGTTAATGCCAGCTTCGCCGCTCAGTTCGGACAGCTTGGCGTCGCCATCAGCCGGCGTAGACGACTCCGCGCCAGCATCTGGGCCGGACGGGTTGGCGACAGGTTCGGCAGCTGGCAGGAGGCGCGAATCCAGCGCCGCTAGGCTGTTCAATTGGCACAATACCAGCTGACGATGGGCGGCCTTCTGTCGGTCTTTCAGCATTACCAGCTCGTTGCGCCAACGCTGCGCTTCGCCAGTTAAATTGGAAACGTGCTGAGCGTTCAGACGGTTGATGTCCTCGTCTGTTAGGGAGAACAGGTAAGAGACGCATGCTCTGATCACCTTGAAATGTCATCTGCATTGATACTCATTTTAGACAATACCAGCAATATACCAATATCCATATTAGTGTCATACAGTAGTTAGCGTTTATTTCATAGCCCGCTGAGACTGTCTATGGTAAAATCTCATTTAGTCCAATGCATTCAGTCGGTTTCACGGCCCGCTGAGACGGTCTATGGTTAAATATCATTTACTCCAATGCATTCAGTCGGTTTCACGGCCCGCTGAGACTGTCTATGGTTAAATATCATTTACTCCAATGCATTCAGTCGGTTTCACGGCCCGCTGAGACGGTCTATGGTTAAATATCATTTACTCCAATGCATTCAGTCGGTTTCACGGCCCGCTGAGACTGTCTATGGTTAAATATCATTTACTCCAATGCATTCAGTCGGTTTCACGGCCCGCTGAGACGGTCTATGGTTAAATATCATTTACTCCAATGCATTCAGTCGGTTTCACGGCCCTCTGAGACTGTCTATGGTTAAATATCATTTACTCCAATGCATTCAGTCGGTTTCACGGCCCGCTGAGACTGTCTATGGTTAAATATCATTTACTCCAATGCATTCAGTCGGTTTCACGGCCCGCTGAGACGGTCTATGGTTAAATATCATTTACTCCAATGCATTCAGTCGGTTTCACGGCCCTCTGAGACTGTCTATGGCAAAGTCAGAAGACAGCGGGGTCAAGGGGGCGTGGAGCCCCATTGCGGGGGTGTGGGGGCGGAGCCCCCACATTTGAGCACCAGCACTCTAGAGAAAGAAAGAATGACATCTAAGAAATTGTCTATGGCCAAAACTCCTTGTTTTGTGAATCGAAAAAATAGTACTAATAACTGTACTAAGCAATATTAAGCAGTACTAAGCTTTGCTTTCGAAATATACAAGTTGTAATAGCATTAACTAGATACTTATATGCAGTTTTTTATTTATTGAAGTCAGCCATAGATGATTGATTGCAGCGGGCGGGCTGCCGTGCGTTTCATTCTGTTTTATCACGCCTAGGCTAAATATAATCTGCGCCCCTGTTTGGCTGTTGGGGAGTCAACAAAGATAGAAATAAAAATGTTTGAATAAACTACATGTAAATATTTAGGTTATGTACAGTCACCATTGTTAATTTTTTAGGGAAAATTATTTTTAAATCAAAAAGTATCTGCCCTGAAAGCCAAGCTATCAAAAATGTCTAGCCTCTATGAGCTTTGGCTCAAGGCATCTGAGCAACCCGCATGAACCAAAAATTTCAACAATTACTACATGGGCTTGTACACTCGCTATTGTTAGTGTCTTAGAGAAAATGTTTCAAGCAAAAAAGCATTGCCCCTCATGCAAGCTTTCGCACCAAAGGCTCCCTTTAAGTCATGACTTAACCCTAACTCTCCCTTTGATGCTTGGCCTACCAACAACTCCCAATTGACCCTTTGGCATCTCAGCAACCTCTCCTTCTTATGAGCCACAGCATTTCAGCAATCCCCTCATGAGTCTTGACATCTCAGTAATCCCCCCATGAGCCACAATAGTTCAAAGTGTCCCTGTGCCTGGATCGATGTTTAAATATGAGTTTGCAGTTTCCAAGATAGATTTTTGCATGTCGCCTCAACCTGATGCCAGATGCAAACTGTCACAAGTAAAGTTGCTGCTGCATGTAGATTTCTTATTTGAGTTGCACAACCGGATCTCAATATCGCTCAAATACGATGAATGAAACTGAACCTAGGTTAAACACGCTGCTTTTATTTTGACATGACGCTTCTTTTTTGTTGACACGAGGCTGAAATGGCGCTTTTTATTCTTTTTCGTTGAGTTATATAATCGATTTCTCAGTCAGTCAGTCAGTCAGCAAGTATCAGTCTCCATTAAACGTAGTTACGCAATCTAAACCAAGTCATGTGCTATGCTTCCATACTTTTTTCCACACTGTGACTCAATTAAAATCGGTGTCACGATTCAGCCAAGCCAGTAAAGCGACGATAAATAAAAGGCTGTTGTGATGCAATCTTTATCAGAATCAGAGTTCAGTCTTTCAGTATTTGCTCTACAATGGTCAAAACACATTTCAAGTCGAAAAGTCTGCTTTACCTTTGCAAAAAGCATGTTTTTTTCCGAATATTTAATCCTTTTGGGATAGAGCAATTTCTTAGCCACAGCACGTACTGTCACGGGAAAATATCTGATCGAATGGTGCAATTTTCAAGAAAATCGGTTGAGCTGTTCTTCTGAAATCAATCACATATTGACATAGCAGCATGACTCAGCAACAGACAAAAGTTCCACCCTCCAAGCGATCGATGAATTTTTTTCATCGAGCATGTCTGGGACTTTCTAAAATTCTGCTTTCGAAACGAAAATCCACCACAGCAGAATGTTGCGGAGCTGCTTCATGCCCTTGAAAAGGCTTGGCAGCAGCTTCCCCTGTGTGCGAGGGGATCCCACGCGCGTTATTAAGTATCGCGATTCTAACTGAATATTGCATAAAAACTGTTATGATTTTGTGGGACTGACGTTTATTATTGATTCAATTAACTTTCCTTTCCTCGCGGCGGCTTTGTTGCGCAATTTGAGGGTTGAATTGTGAGCCAGAAGTTGTCACAATAATTAAGACAATGTTCATCTCGCCTGGAGGGTGGAACTTTTGACTGTTGCCGAGTGTACAGTCAGTTGATTAGACAAGCCATGTATAGCATAGGTTGATGGATGGATTTTTTTTTTTAGAGGCAGGGGGGTTGTGTGCACCCTGGCGCACTTTAAGCGACATAGGCACACAACCGGCGAGAGGCATTACTGCCCATTCCGCCGACTCCCCTGAGCAGGCAAACAAGCGCGCGGATACGTACGCAGGCACACACTCACACAGGAGTGTACAGCGGCCCTAACTTTATATTATCGTTAGGCATGTACACTTCACTGCGCCTTGGGGGGTTGGCTCTCAAGGCCGTTAATTGCACGAGCAGAGCCAAGCCGAGATTCCAATTCAGCCCCAAATTAATGTGACTGCACTTGGAATCGAGCCTGGGTCGCTGGCACACTAGAGCAGCTGCGCTACCGCTGGGCTACGGCCCCCCTTGATGGATGGATGGATAAATGGATTTTATTAGTAGATCTAGGGAATATGCTCTAGGGAAGATTGCTCGAGAGACAACCTATAAAACACACTAAATAAAGCTCAGCTCTCACCGGTGTATCTGTGGCCACTCTGAGCCACCGCCTCCTCCATCACAGCCTGCTGTTTAGCTGACAACTCTCGCATAGCCCTGCCAGCGCTGGACAGCAGATCTTCAACCTGTTTAGCCATAGCCCGTTCAATCTTGACCAGTTTAGCAGCTTTGCTGGGTGCACAATTCACCAATTGCAAATAGGCTCGACGAAATTCTGAACGTTCAACATCGGAGCCGGCGCTGCCGCCGCATCCGCTGACCGAATCGAAGCTGTTAGCCGTGTTGTGCGACGGCGAGGAGTTCGACGCCAACGAGGACGACAGCACCGATGCGGAGTCGCCGCAGTCAGGCTCGTCGTGGTCGGCTTGGACACCGGCAGTTTGCACCAGGGTTGAATAGGTCTGCGAGAGGGTGCGGGTTGTGGTGTTGAAGGGAGTCCAGGGGCCCAGGCTCGATTCCAAAAGCAGTCGCATTAATCTATGGGCTAAACTGGAATCTCGGCTTCGCCCTGCTTGTGCAATTAACGACCAGTTTGAGGCCAACAACCCCAAAGGCGCAGTGAAGTGTACATGCCTAACGATAAATAAAGTTAGGCCCGCTGTACACTCCTGTGTGAGTGTGTGCCTGCGCGTGTGACTGCGTACGTATCCGCGCGCTTGTGTGCCTGCTCAGGGGAGTCGGCGGAATGGGCAGTAAGGCCTCTCGCCGGTTGTGCGACAATGTCGTTTAAAGTGCACCAGGGTGCACATAGAATAAATTGGGGAATGGAATGCAGGTAAGGATATAATAGAGGATATAGAATGCAGGTAAGGATATAATGGAGGATAGAATGCAGGTAAGGATATAATAGAGGATAGAATAGATCATAACCAGTCTGACTGAGTACTCCAAGAACTAATTAATCACTAAGAGCCCTATTTACCTTAACAAGCCGGAACTCCCTACAGAGCTGCTCAGCGCAGTTGTTTAAATCCGCGGCGCCGCCCAAGCCCACGGCGCCAACGGCAGCGCGCCTTTGTTCGCAAATCTTATCAAAATAATTGGCCGTACTTTTAACAACAAATTCTGTTAGCGACTGATGCAATTGAGGCCGGGTGAACTCCGGCAGCTGGTGCCGGTTAGACAGAACCGGAACCAGATCGTCTACTGCGATTCCGCATGGCAACGGTATTGGCAAGAGTTCGGTAAGGCTATAGACAATACCGCTACCGAAATCCTGTTGCCAGGTGAACTGAAGATGCTGCTGCTGTTGATGTCGCTGCTGCAGCTGAAGGGACGCAGCGTCAGAGCCTCCACTAGCGCCGACCACAAACAGTTGAAGGGGAGGCGGCAGCGGCTGCTGCTGAGTAGTCACAGATGACGGCTGCGGGTGTGAAGCATTGAAAATGAGTAGAATAGATTGATGTCCAGCCTGAATGTGTCTATATGTGAGCAGATAGACGTATCCAAAAGTGCGTATTAACCAACAAACAGCACACGTGACTATAGCTATTTTGAAACCGGATCGATTGTATTTATACAATACAAATTATTGCAAAATGTAAATATGTATAGTGTTAACATAATAAAAATGCATAATTAAAGTTTTAATTATTAAGACTATATGTGACTTGGCTTGGCAGTTTTGTTAATTATAAAAGGAAATGCATAATTATGAATAAATAATAATAGAAGATACTAGATAGAAGAAGAGTTTTCATGGTTTAACAGCATTAGAGATGAATTCAAGTTTATTCAAAAGTGGGGAAATTTAATTATTTGTCCATCAAGTTGATTGGTGTCGCGAGCCAGCCGGTTAGAGCCGGTTTCGGTTGAGTCAACAGCACCATTGTGAGCAGTTGTCGCCACTAACACGGCCTGTCTAATGGCATCCATCAAATTAGTTTCCGTAATATCCAACTGGTGCACCAGCTGATAGCGTAAATCGTTTAATTGTCTGCGCAATTCTCTTGTCTCATCGCGTATTAATTGTCTGATAAAACTGTCATTGCTACTGTCAGTAGCATCAGTAGTCTGACAGGCCACGTCAACAGTTGAAGTGGCGCTGGCGCTACTCCTACTAATAGTAGTAGTTGGATTGACAGGCGAAGAACCAGACATTGAATAGGAAACGGCCAATGATTCCGCAAATGTTACTCGTTTAGTTGCCGACTGACTACTGACAGTAGCAGTAGCAGTAGTATTACTAGCATCATTTGGCGGTAGAACACTGTGATCTTGCATAGTCAGCTGCAGCGGAGCCATGAGAATGCGGTCAAGAGCCCGGCCCTCGGCGCTGCTGTCCCCTGACAAGCCGCCGCTGCTGTCTTTTGTAGCCGACAATGTTGAATGATTCGAAGGAGTCGATGGGGCGTCGGCATGACGATTGGTCAAGTCAACTAGCGGCCGAGCCGGGTTCTCATTGTGTTGGACAGTTGCCTCCGGTTTGTGACGCGTTGGAGTTGGGGAGCTCAGATCGAACTCGCGACGTTGAGGGATCAACTGTTTGAAAATAATATTATATGATAAAGCGTTACTCATGAGTTTGACATTTGAGTGCGTGTTGCTAGGTAACCATTGTTAGGGCAGTTACAGGGTCGGGTACTTCATTCAAGCAACTTATGTGACATGTCCGGGTATAATCCAATAACTTACACCAATTAGACATTGTTAGACACCTCAATACCGTATCTGACACATTCAGGAATTATCTGACACATTCAGGCATTATCTGACACATTTAGGCATTATCTGACACATTCAGGCATTATCTGACACATTCAGGCATTATCTGACACATTCGGGAATTATCTGACTTCTCAGGCATCATCTGACACATTCGGGAATTATCTGACACATTCAGGCATTATCTGACACATTCAGGCATTATCTGACACATTCAGGCATTATCTGACACATTCAGGCATTATCTGAAACATTCAGGCATTATCTGACACATTCAGGCATTATCTGAAACATTCACGCATTATCTGACACATTCGGGAATTATCTGACTTCTCAGGCATCATCTGACACATTCGGGAATTATCTGACACATTCAGGCATTATCTGCCACATTCCGAAATTATCTGACATTTTCAGGCATTATCTGACACATTCAGGCATTATCTGACACACTCAGGTATTATCTGACACATTCAGGCGTTATCTGCCACAATCAGGCATTATCTGACACACTCAGGCATTATCTGACACAGAAAATACAAACCTTCAAATCAATGACAGCCGCTGATCTGGCCCGGTCAGCAGCGGTGTCAGCAGCCGCGGCAGGAATTTGCATCACAGGCTGGTGCATTCGTCTGAGATCGTAGGCCAGACAGCCGCTAGTTCGAGTCCCAACCAGGACCAGCTGGCCATCCGGGCTAAACGTTAATCCCCTGGTAGCCGCATCCGGCAGGCGAATCCGGCCTACTTCAATGCCGGCCAGAGAGTCGTACAGGCCAGCGCTGGAGTCGCAGCTGGTTGAACAGAGCAGACTGGCATTGACTGGAGAGAACTGTACAGCTCGCCTAGGCTGACAGAAGCCGGTCGAGCCAGACTCTCGACTCGGACAGGCCAACACGCTACGCGAGCTGCCGGAGTTCGTGTCCCACAGCAGTAGGGCGCCGCTGCGGTAGCCGGCAGCGGCCACGCCCGGACAGAACTGGCTGGTTGCCAGGCACTCGCAAGCCGAACGATCCTCAGGCCTCAGACCCATCGGTGAGTGCCTGTAGCCAGTGCCGATGTTCACCAAGGCAACATCGCCGCTCTGATAGCCAATTAAACAGCGGGAATCGTCTCTGGCGGCCAGATCAAAGGCTAAACAGACAACTGGCGAGGGAAGCGATGGGCGTTGCCAACGGCAATGACCTTCAGGTGCGTCGTAGACAGTGAGCTGGCCGGTGTGGGAGCCGGCCGACAGGCTCCGGCCTGTGTACGGCGACAGAGCGATGCAGCTGTGCTGCCCGGCAACCGGAAGCTGCCGATGCGACAGCTGGTCTGAGAGGCTGGCCAGCGGGATCTGAGAGAGATGAGGATTTGGGAAGAATTGTCTTTAACAGAACAGAGGTTTGCCTTACAAACTGTAAGTTATACGAGCCTGAAGCTTCAGATGCTATAAATTCTACTTCAAACTGAAGTTTCAGATGCTATCAATTCTACCTCTACCTGAAGCTTCAGATGCTACCAACTCTACCTCTACCTGAAGCTTCAGATGCTATTAACTCTACCTCTACCTGAAGCTTCAGATGCTATCAACTCTACCTCTACCTGAAGCTTCAGATGCTATCAACTCTACTTCTACCAGAAGCTTCAGGTCTCAACTTCGCACACCAGAAGCTTCAGATGGTACAGAAATCACTCCCCAAGCTACAGAAACACTGAAAACGTTAACAAAAGAATATACCTGTAGTAGGTGACGACCTGACTCTGACAATGCCAGGGCATACTGGCCACATGGTGCCAGCTGTACATGCGAGACATAATCAGAAGATGAGCAGGGTGTAACACTGGCTGTGGAATTCCAGACACTATTATTGGTGACATTATATATGGTTAATTGAGATTCAGTTGTCAACAGCAAGTCCATGGCAGGAAATGTTTATGAATAAATATGTATATTATATCAATAAAAATGCTAAATACATTGATAATTGATTAAAATTATTAATTACTTAAGAAATGTGTTATTCTACCATATTGTAATTATATAGATAAATAGCGAGAGTAACAATGACTGTGTTAACTAATATAATTACCTTGTCATCTATAAAACACAATAGGCCTATACTATACACATATAACTACTAATCACCCTGGCTAATCCAGCTAGCAGAAAAATGTTGACAGATCATTTGCCTGCCGAAGTTTGCCTGCCAGACGTTTGCCTGCGGGACGTTTGCCAGCCGAAGTTTGCCAGCCGACATTTGCCAGCCGACGTTTGCCAGCCAATGTTTGCCTGTGAGACGTTTGCCAGCCGAAGTTTGCCAGCCGACGTTTGCCTGCTGGAAGTTTGCCAGCAAAAATTTGCTAGCCAATTTAAAGCCAGTCAGTGAAAAATTTGATACTGAAATATTCGCAGTTTAACGGTTTGACAAAAACCGTTTTTACTTAAACTTTTTGACGGTTATTTGCATATATACAAGTTCGAAAGCAAAATCTATATAAACTATGCAGTTCATTAGTCTAACGTCTAATATCTAGTTTAACAACGATTTTGGCACAACATATCAAAAGATGAACATTCATCGGTTTGCCTCGTATGAAAGCGATAACAATGGTTGTGCTGAAAAGATGAAAACTTCCTATCTCCCTATGGCCTTCAAAACATTTTCCATAGATTTCGAGTGCTGCGCGTCCTTCTACTTTAGTAGGCCTTGGCGTGACTAAGCTTTGTATACGAAGTGTCTAGCGCTTGCTATCCTACTAGTTCTTGCTACTGGCGGCTTGTCTGGCTATTCAGCTAGCTTAATATACAAACGTACCACATTCGACTCATCTACACATGTACGTTGAGATCGCGGTTTCCTGGCTTACTTGAATAGTAATACAACAGAATTGGAATCAATTTGCTTACTTTTGGATCTCCCAATGAACTGAGAAATATATGAGCCAGAATTACCGCTCAGCAGCTCTTTTTGTTTGCCTCATAACTTAATCGCTGGAGATTCCTGTTGTAATCTGCGCGTCTTCTTTTGCACATCAAAAATCAAACATCTCAAACTGGAAAAAACGATACACAATTGTCAAAAATTAAGTAAACTAAATTTTGCTTTCGAACTTGTGTATATGCGAATAACCGTCAAAAAGTTGAAGTAAAAACAGTTTTTGTCAAACCGCTAAAATGTGAATATTTCAGTATCAAATTTTTCACTGACTGGCTTTATATTGGCTAGCAAATTTTAGCTGGCAAACTTCCGGCAGGCAAACGTTGGCTGGCAAACGTCCCCGCAAGCAAACGTCGGCTGGCAAACGTCTGGCAGGCAAACTTCGGCTGGCAAACGTCTCGCAGGCAAACGTCTCGCAGGCAAACGTCGGCTGGCAAACCTCGGCAGGCAAACGTCTCACAGGCAAACGTCGGCTGGCAAATGTCCCGCTGGCAAACGTCGTAGACCCATACAAACAACTCATTTTTAGTATATTGGATATAAGTTTTGTAGGCCTAGCTGATTTTATTCTTTATTTAAAAAAGTTGTTTTATCTACCAGTAGACAAAAAGGCAGTAGACAAAATGACTACATACCTAAAAAGATTACTAGCCCCTATGTCCTATAATATCAAGGCTAAAAAGGTTGCTAAGCTATAAAATCTAGACATTCTTTTATACTTATACTTTCATATTCATACTATTGTTTATATTGCTAGGCTGCTAGCTAGCCTAGGCTAAAGTAAGAAGGTAAGATAAGTTCAATCAATAATTATTTTCACTTAAATGAAAAATGTGTAAAATAAAATAAATTATTCAATATTAGGCCTAAATAATAGTGCAACTAAAGCAGAAATTTGCTAAAGGGGAGATAGATTCTGGAGGGTAAAATAGATAAAATAAAAATAGGTAAAATAGACTGCTAAATAGATTTCTAAAATAAGGCCTAGGCTCAAAATTAAAGAATGGCACCCATTTCTATTTTTTAAGAATAAATATACTGGCATTACTGCATTTTATATCTATAGACTACATAACCTATTAGGCTACCTATATCTAACTATAGGCATTTCAATTGCTTGCACCCTCTGGCCTAATGCAATATAATTAAAAAAATGATGGGCAATAGAATGATGATTTGTCAAGTGCAGGGAGTGCCAGGGGTTTCAACCTACTTCGGCGAAAGAATTTTTGGCCAAAGTCAATGGGCCTTTTCATATTGCTTGTTCTGGTTCCAGAACCAGAACCAATTTGTGAAGTATAAATTTTTGTCCCCACAACTAGAGGGAGATACGTGCTATAAAGTTTTTATTATTAAATGACAATCGCCAAAAAGAAAGTGAAAAATTGTGCTAAGCTAAGTGAGATTGTTAAGGCAGTCAAACATTCAACAGAATTAAATAGTTATACTGCTGTTTTTCTTGGAAGATCCGAACCAAATTTGGTTCTGGAATAGTGGAATTGGTTATTGGTAATATGAAAAGGCCCAATAACGGCGAAAAAAAATTACTTTCGCGCAATGACCATATTTCGTCTAAAGCTGACCATTTCGGCGAAAAATTTATTCCAAGCTTTGTTAAAGAGTTTTTTGTTTACGAGAAAGTTAAAAAAAAAAACGACGAACTTTAAAAAGACTAATTTTATCTTGATATGTTTTTGTTTTGTCGCAGTTTAATTTAGTTGTTTTATTAGATGCTTTATTAGATGGCGGAATTTCAAAGTACGATTTTAGTAGCCTTTGTTTTAACACCGTCATCATCCCTAGTCTATCGACTGCATATCGATAGATCGCATGTACATAACATAGCTACGAGCTAAGTTATATAAGTGTTTAAATTTTCTAACTGCAAATAATTTGCTGCAATGAACAATTTATTAAAAGCTTCAATCACCAAAGTGGTATATTTGCAATATATACGTAGCCCATCTTTTCGCCGAACTGGTCACTTTCTTTCGCCGAAATGTACATCTATTGAAACCTAAAATTCACTTTCGCTGAGGCGTCTTTCGCCAAAAATTCCTTATTTTCAGGCTTGTTAAGTTGGTTGGCCTTGGCTTAGGCTTAGCTAGCTAGATTAGGTCTAGGCCTAGCTAGGCCTAGCCTTAGTTAGCAAGCAATACTTTTTTAAAATGTAGAAATATAGAAAATGTACTGGGTGTGGTTTGTAGAGAATTCTTTTTAGGATAGCTAGTATCTTTTTTATATAAAACTTGTAGACTATATGGCTATAGCTAATTGCCTGTACAGTCTGTACTTTGACATAATTTAAGATGTCATAGGCCATAGCAATTTGCAAACATAATACATTTTGCTATAATAATTTTAGTAGGGCCCCCTGCCCTACCCCCATGGCCATAGGCCTATATAGATGTATCTGATTAGAAAACTAGAAAGTGGCCTTTTTGTGAAAAAAAAGACATCAATTTAATGCAATGTCCCTTTTTTATAGCAATATTATCATTATAAGAAAACAAGGATTTTGAACCTAAACCTGCTAAATTCCAATCCTAGCAAAGCAAACAATTAGAGCCTTTTCCCTTAGTTTTTTGACATAATTGGCTCTTAACTAGTTTTAGCTAGCCTAGATCTAGGTCTAGTCTATGATAATGGGCTTAGGAGATAAGTTTGTTTATAAATTATATTTATAGGTCTATGTTTTTAATTATAATGGAAAATATTTGATTGGGTTCTTAAGTTAGCTAGGCTAGGTATAAGCCTAGGCCTAGCTATGTGCATGTGCATGTCTAACTTTTGGCATACAAGGCTAATGCATGCCTAAATTTTTGGGTATATATTATAAGGGTTATTTGGAAAGTCCGCAATCAAACATTTCTAACAGATTAATAGATTGAGCAAATGTAACACTACTCTTCTTATTTTTCAACATAGGCACCCTTAAGACTTATGCACTTGTCCTATCTCTTAGGCAACTTCTTGATGCTAGCAGCATAAAAATCAGTAGGTGACCCCCTGACCTATTGGCTGATAGCTAATGCCAGGGTCTATAGGCCTAAAGAACTCAGGAGTATGACATTTGCTTGCGGGAAGTTTGCTTGCCAAAGTTTGCTTGCAGTAATTTTGCTTGCCGAGCTTTGCTTACAGAATTTTGCTAGCCAAACTTTGCTTGCCAAATTTTGCTTGCCAAACTTTGCTTGTGGAATTTCGCCCACCAAACTATGTTTGCCAAACTTTGCTTGCTGAAGTTTGCTTGCAGGAAATTTGCTTGTAGGAATTCTATTGCCAAAGTTTGCTTGCAAGAACTTTGCTTGCCAAACTTTGTTTGCAGAATTTTGATGTCTGTGTAATAGGCCGCATTTTATTAGTTTCTAGGAAATTGTATTTTGAAAACATAACTATTGTTTTACTATACGAATATGTTGAATATTTTTTATATATTGTATATTTTGCATATTACGAATATTATAGTTTGTTTTAAACCATTCTAAAATTTTTGCTATAAAAGGAAGCCCACTAGAGGCTAAGAATAATAAAGTCTTTGCTCTGCTTTGAGCTCGTGCTTGAATATTACAAGCTTAACCAGACAAATTCAGACTGAGTTTAAGAGTTGTTCCAGTATTACTAATTTTTTTTAGTAGTAGATACTAGTATAGGAATTGCCCCAAGGTTGGGAGTACAATCTGTCCTCAGAGGACGAGATAACCAGATCTAGGATCTGAGGAACCCTAGACTTAGAAGTCTAGTAACCCGCCTTTAGAAAGGCAGAAATCCTACCACAGGGTAGAGAAATCCAGGCTTAGAGTCTGAGAAACCCGCCTCAGGGCCGAATACCCAGCAAAGTGCGCTGTGACCCTCTGATCCCGGCAACGCCCGGACTGAGAGAAACCCTCCTAGAGGAGTAAATTGGGGATACATAGAGTTAGAGGATTAGTGCCAGAAGACCGCTCAGGCCAATAAAAGTACATACGCTACCAATAAGAGTACATACGCTACCAATAGAAGTACATACGCTACTAGTAAAAAACAGATAATAACCAGCAATATTAACAAGAAGAAATAACCCCTGTAACAACTTTGGTGTCAGCGGTTGAAATTGTATAGAGAGACGGAGCCCTATGGCAGCTTTTGGTGGCATCTAGTGGGATCCTCATAGGGAGTTAAAAGGCCTGTAACAACTTTGGTGGCAATAGTAGGATATTATTAATAGAGGCAGAAGTAAGCCCTACGTCATCTGCTTCCTAGAAATTTGCAATCACAATTGCAAGGTTTTAACTTGCCAAATTAGAATATTTTCTTGTCTGCTTGCTTGTTTTGATTGCTTGTGAAGTTGGTCTGTCAATTATTACTTACTACAGATGCTTTGCAAGTGGATTCTTATCAGCGTTGATGTAAACTGACTTGACACTGAGCTTTTAAACTAGGCTTATAGAGTTTCATTCTAAGAATTTAGGGGTCACAATATATAGCTGTCATAGCGTAAGTTTGATCGTACATTGGAACTTTTACACTGCAGAGATAGGAGCTAAGAACGATGTTCTGCATTAGGGCTTTTCAAATCTGCCATATCCTCATACAAAATCATAACACTATAGGCAACTTCCACGAATCTTAGGTCTTGGGTCTTGTCCTAAGCCAAGATAAGAAAGAATAGTGTTGATATTTGGCTATTTGCATTGTATTGTTTTTAATTTTATGACTAACTTTATTTATCTTATAATTGGCCTATTGACAAATTTACTAAAGAAGTGGCCCCCTTTCCACATGTGGACAAGCTGACAAAATGACTAGGATCCACTTAAACCAGGTCATTTATGCTTGGTGTCTATGAACATGATTTTGGCTATTTTATATTGATATTTGAATATTTCTAGGTATTCTACAGTTTATCTACACTCAACTTTCTAGCTCTCTGTTAAATAGAAGTAAAAATGGCTAGAAGTTTTAAAGGTGAGTTAAATGATTAGTTTTTTTCTAACCTTTACTATCGTTAAAAGAGCAATCGCAAATTAGTTAATTATTTCAAGATTATATTTCTGCCCTCAATTTCTCCTTTAGACGTGGAATACACCAAAGTGGACTTAAACAGTCCGCACAAAGAATTCCCAGCTAGGGACACCTCTGTGGGCCTCGATGATGGAGACGAAGATGACGATGTGCATTATGACAGACCGGGTAGCACCGCTGGAGACAGGGCCAAGCTGATCAGAGATGGCGGAGCTGATGGAGAAGATGGCGAAA
>NIVC01001816.1:47500-65000 GCA_002269645.1 Macrostomum lignano | reverse complement strand
CCTCCCTTAGAATCGCCCCAGAATCCCCCTTAGAATCGCCCCGAAATCTCCCTTAGAATCGCCCTGGAATCCCCCTTAGAATCGCCACAGAATCCCCCTTAGAATCGCCCCAGAATCCTCCTTAGAATCGCCCAGAATCCTCCTTAGAATCGCCCCAGAATCTCCCCTTAGAATCGCCCCGGAACCTCCCTTAGAATCGCCCCGGAACCTCCCTTAGAATCGCCCCAGAATCCAATCGCTCTAAGAGCCTCCTGGAATTTTGTAAAGATTTTTTAAATCGCCCTAATTATCAAAAACGTACCTTGAATATTATCATGCATAACCTGTCACTGGCTTGGTTGCAGTTCGGTCGCTGCCGTGTCACCACCGCGGCCTTAGCGACGGTGTGTCGCGTGTTCAGCCGCTACCAGTTAAACAGGTGCAGCACATTTAGCTACAACATCAAGCATAACAATAACAACAGTTCGATTCAAACAGAACCCAACCCATTGAATTGGGCAGCCTATGACGAAGTGATTGACGTTCGAACTCCGTCAGAATTTGCAGACGATCACCTGCCCGGAGCTGTTAATCTGCCGCTATTAGGCGACGGGGATCGAGCAGCGATTGGTAAAACATTCGCCCGATCGCCGTTTGATGGGCGACGCTTGGGAGCCTCTGTGATTAGTCAGAGAATTGGTGAACTGCTGGGCACTCACTTTGCTGATAAGAGTGTCGATTTTAGGTGAGTCTAGAGTCCTAGAATCATACAAAATCCTTATTTCCTAGAATCCTGCAAAATCCTTATTTCCTAGAATCCTACATAATCCTTATTTCCTAGAATCCTACAAAATCCTTGTTTCCTAGAATCCTACAAAATCCTTATTTCCTAGAATCCTACAAAATCCTTATTTCCTAGAATCCTACGAAATCCTTATTTCCTAGAATCCTACAAAATCCTTATTTCCTAGAATCCTACAAAATCCTTATTTCCTAGAATCCTACGAAATCCTTATTTCCTAGAATCCTACAAAATCCTTATTTCCTAGAATCCTACAAAATCCTTATTTCCTAGAATCCTACAAAATCCTTATTTCCTAGAATCCTACAAAATCCTTATTTCCTAGAATCCTACAAAATCCTTTTTCTTAGAATCCTACAAAATCCCCATTTCTTAGAATTCTACAAAAATCCCCATTTCCTAGAATCCCACAAATCCCAATTTTTCTAGGATCCTACAAAATCCCCATTTTTTGTAGAATCCTACAAAATCCCCATTTCTTAGAATCCCACAAAATCCCCTTTTACCTAGAATCCTACAAAATCCCCTTTACTTAGAATCCTACAAAGTCCCCTTTGCCTGGAATCCTACAATATCCCCTTTGCCTGAAATCCTACAAAATCCCCTTTCCCAGAATCCTGGTTAGAAACTGACTAGATGGAGTAGATGTGTCTACAAAATCCCCTTTTCCCATTGCAAAAAATCCTTAAATTATTAGAATTATATCTTCGCATCCCAATATCTTAGTGCCCTAAAATGCGTCGCAAGGTGTCTTGCAAATTTCATAATTCTCCATAATTATTGAAATCCTCGCCAGGCCTTTAATCTACTGCTGGCGCGGCGGCCAGCGCTCCCACTCTCTAGCGATCGTGCTTTCCCAGATTGGCTACCAGCCAACAGTTCTTGCCGGCGGCTACCGGGCCTACAGGCGCGTCGTTGTGAAGTCACTGAATGACCTTGCCGGTGTTGAGCCGCCTGTTGGACGACTTAAACGCGCAGTGGTTTTAGCTGGGCTGACAGGTTCAGGCAAGACTTACCTGCTTGAACGATTGGCTAGACAAGGAGAGCAGGTATGCAATTATACTGTTTTATAGAGTTAACAGTAGATCTCGTCTAGTTTTTAAAGCGCTGCCCGAAAAGAGCCGTTTTAATTTTAGCCATTTTAGGTGTAAGTTTTTGCTTATGAGCATAACATTAGTAATCTGTAATTACCTGCCTGAAAAGGGCCGTTTTAACTGAACTAGATGTAGTAGAACTAGAAGTGTCTGTAAGTATCCTGCCTAGGGGGGGCGTAGCCCAGCGGTAGCGCAGCTGCTCTGGTGTGCCAGCGACCCAGGCTCGATTCCAAGTGCAGTCACATTAATTTGGGGCTAAATTGGAATCTCGGCTTGGCTCTGCTCGTGCAATTAACGGCCTTGAGAGCCAACCCCCCAAGGCGCAGTGAAGTGTACATGCCTAACGATAATATAAAGTTAGGGCCGCTGTACACTCCTGTGTGAGTGTGTGCCTGCGTACGTATCCGCGCGCTTGTGTGCCTGCTCAGGGGAGTCGGCGGAATGGGCAGTAATGCCTCTCGCCGGTTGCGTGCCCATGTCGCTTAAAGTGCGCCAGGGTGCACACAACCCCCCTGCCTCTAATAAAAAAAAGTATCCTGCCTTAAAAGGGCCGTTTTAACTGACTAGATTCAGTAGAACTAGAAGTGTCTGTAATTAACCTGCCTTAAAAGGGCCGTTTTAACTGACTAGATTTAGTAGAACTAGACTAAAAGTGTCTGTAGGTAACCTGCCTTAAAAGGGCCGTTTTAACTGACTAGATTTAGTAGAACTAGACTAAAAGTGTCTGTAGGTAACCTGCCTTAAAAGGGCCGTTTTAACTGACTAGATTTAGTAGAACTAGACTAGACTAGAAGTGACTGTAAGTAACCTGCCTTAAAAGGGCCGTTTTAACCGACTAGATTTAGTAGAACTAGACTAGACTAAAAGTGTCTGTAATTAACCTGCCTTAAAAGGGCCGTTTGAACTGACTAGATTTAGTAGAACTAGACTAGAATTGCCTGTAAATAACCTGCCCGAAAAGGGTCATTTAAAACTTGACTTCCTTTTTTACAATTACCAGGTAGTCGATCTGGAGTCCCTAGCAAATCACCGAGGCTCCCTGCTCGGCTCAGATCCCAACAGACCCGATCAGCCAAGTCAGAAATCGTTCGAATCGTCGCTTTTTCGAACTCTCAGCCAGCTGGACGCGGACAAGCCGGTGTGGCTGGAATGCGAGTCGGCTCGCATTGGGTATCGCTCTCTGCCGCAGTCGCTAGTAGCCACCCTGGCCCGGTCGCCCAGAATACTTTTAGAAGCAGAAAGTGCAGACGATCGAGTCAAGCATCTGATTGAACAGTACGGCTCGCTTGTAGAACGTACTGAACTGCTGATTGAGAGGCTCAATCTACTCGGCAGGCACCATTCAAAATCCACACAGGCAAACTGGCTTGCCGCAGCCGCTGCAGGCGACATTCCTAAGCTGGTCCATCTATTGCTAACTGATCATTACGATCCGCTGTATCGCCATAGCAGGCGCCGCTATTTCTTAGAGACTGATAGCAGACGCGTGATCCGGCTGGCCTTGAACTGCAACACTATTCATAGTGACGAGATTTTAGTTCAGCTTAAACAGGCCAGGGATTCACTGCTGTTTGATAATGAACCGTCTGGCAGAGTAGCTGTGAACTGCATTTAGGTAGCTTTTTAGTAATATGGATGAATTAAGTCCAGTGTTTTCAACTTTCTCAATATATTATTATGCATGTCGAACTTGCTTCTTGTTAAGCAGTACTTAGTTAATTTTGTTATTTTCATTTTCATTTATACTTTAAGAGACAGACAAAAACCAGGGATAGGGACATTAGCTATCAAGGCATGTAGACAACAATATACGAGTGCTAAGGACACGGGACACTTAGGAATTAGGACAGACACCAAGAGGCTAGGACAGACACCAAGACAGACACCATGACACTAGGACAGACACCAAGACAGACACCAAGACACTAGGACAGACACCAAGACAGACACCAAGACACTAGGACAGACACCAAGACAGACACCAAGACACTAGGACAGACACCAAGACAGACACCAAGACACTAGGACAGACACCAAGACAGACACCAAGACACTAGGACAGACAGACACTAGGACAGACACCAAGACAGACACCAAGACACTAGGACAGACAGACACTAGGACAGACACCAAGACAGACACCAAGACACTAGGACAGACAGACACTAGGACAGACACCAAGACAGACACCAAGACACTAGGACAGACAGACACTAGGACAGACACCAAGACAGACACCAAGACACTAGGACAGACAGACACTAGGACAGACAGACACTAGGACAGACACCAAGACAGACACCAAGACACTAGGACAGACAGACACTAGGACAGACACCAAGACAGACACCAAGACACTAGGACAGACAGACACTAGGACAGACACCAAGACACTAGGACGGACGCAAGACACTGGGACAGACAATGGCAGATTCAGCCCAATCAAGCAGCTCCACTCGTGTCGCCATTCCAGCCTTCCAACCCCCGGCAAAAGCCAGCCAGCCTAAACGAAACCAAACCAGCAAATGTCCTCAGCCATCGCTTCATCATCCTCGGGCGCATCAAGCGCAGCAGCAGCGGCTGCAGGTCCGCAGCCGGCCCTGGAGATCGGTGGCCGGTTCCCAGTGCTGCGAGTCGCGGACGGGCAGTGGTACCCGGCCGAGATCGTGCACAAACGGGAGACCGCCGATCGGGCCAACTCGCAGGAGTATTTCATTCACTATCTGGACTTTGACAGGCGCCTTGATGAATGGGTCAGCATTGACCGGATCGATGTGAGCAACCCAGCTGGGACTCTCGAGTCCGCCGGGCTGGACCCGCTGGCCTCCAGCGGCGGGGACAAGACACGCCTGACTCGGCATCAGAAGCGGAAATTTCACGAGATTCACCACGTGCCGCAGTCGGTTGAAGAGATGGACGCTGCCACCGCCGCGTTGGAGAGGGAGCACCAGGAGCTGACTAAGGTGGCTAGCTAGGGGAATTGAGTGATTGATTGATTAGTTTATTGGTTGGTTGGTAGATTGATTGATGTTTTATTGATTGATTGGTTCATTGATTAGTTGATTGATTGGCTCATAAGTTGATCGATTGATTGATAGATAGATCAATTGATTGATTTAATGGTTGGTTGATTTATTAATTGATTAGTTGCTTGGTTAGTAGATTGATTGATTGGTTGATTGATTGATAGATAGATCAATTGATTGATTTAATGGTTGGTTGATTTATTAATTGATTAGTTGCTTGGTTAGTAGATTGATTGATTGGTTGACTGATTGATAGATAGATCAATTGATTGATTTAATGGTTGGTTGATTTATTAATTGATTAGTTGGTTGGTTGGTAGATTGATTGATGTTTTATTGATTGATCGATTTAATGGTTGATTGATTTAATCAAAAAATCTAACAAGCAGTTAAAGAATCAACCAATCAATTAATAAAACATGCAATCTGCAAGCTGGTTGGTATTGGTTGATAGATTGATTAATCGATATACAAATTCGCAGATTTTTTACTAATCAATTGATTGATTGATATAATAATTTATTGACAAGTTGTTCAGCAGACCACCTGCCCACCCGCACCGCCCCCATCCCAGGTGAAGTACATCGACCTCATCCAGATTGGCAAATACGAGATCACCACCTGGTACTTCAGCCCCTATCCTGACGAATACGGCAAGCAGACAAAGCTGTGGATCTGCGAGTACTGCCTGAAGTACATGGGCCTGGAGAAGTCGCACAAATATCACCTGTCCCAGTGCGAATACCGCCAGCCCCCCGGCAGAGAAATCTACCGCAAAGGCAATCTGTCAGTATTTGAAGTGGATGGCAAGCAGCGCAAACTCTACTGCCAGTGCCTCTGCCTGCTGGCCAAGCTGTTCCTGGATCACAAAACTCTGTACTTTGACGTGTCCGGCTTCCTGTTCTACATTCTGTGCGAAGTGGACCGGCACGGCTGTCACATTGTGGGCTATTTTAGCAAGGAGAAGGACTCGCCGGATAGCAACAACCTGGCCTGCATCCTCACCCTGCCGCCGCATCAGCGCAAAGGCTACGGCAAGCTGCTCATTTCGCTGAGCTACGAGTTGGCCAGGGTTGAGGGGCTGGTTGGCGGCCCCGAGAAACCGCTTAGCGATTTGGGGAAAGTCACCTACAGGTAGGTAGCTTCTGTGTCCCTGCTGGGTCTGCCTGTGTCCCTGTTGTGTCTGTCTATGTGTCCAAGCTGTGTCTGCTGTCTGTCTCTGTGTCCCTGCTGTGTCTGCATCTGTGCCTCTGCTGTGTCTCTCTGTGTCCAAGCTGTGTCTGCTGTCTGTCTCTGTGTCCGTGCTGTGTCTGCTGTCTGTCTCTGTCCCTGTTGTGTCTGTCTATGTGTCTGCCTCTGTCCCCGCTGTGTCTGTCTGTGTCTCTGCTGTGTCTGTCTGTGTCCCTGCTGTGTCTGCCTCTGTCCCCGCTGTGTCTGTCTGTGTCTCTGCTGTCTGTCTCTGTCCCCGCTGTGTCTGTCTGTGTCTCTGCTGTGTCTGTCTGTGTCCCTGCTGTATCTGCCTCTGTCCCCGCTGTGTCTGTCTGTGTCTCTGCTGTGTCTGTCTGTGTCTCTGCTGTCTGCCTCTGTCCCCGCTGTGTCTGTCTGTGTCTCTGCTGTGTCTGTCTGTGTCCCTGCTGTGTCTGCCTCTGTCCCCGCTGTGTCTGTCTGTGTCCCTGCTGTGTCTGCCTCTGTCCCCGCTGTGTCTGTCTGTGTCTCTGCTGTGTCTGTCTGTGTCCCTGCTGTGTCTGCATCTGTGCCTCTGCTGTGTCTGTCTCTGTGTCCAAGCTGTGTCTGTTGTCTGTCTCTGTCCCTGTTGTGTCTGTCTCTGTGTCCGTGCTGTGTCTGCTGTCTGTCTCTGTCCCTGTTGTGTTTGTCTCTGTGTCCCTGCTGTGTCTGCATCTGTGCCTCTGCTGTGTCTGTCTCTGTGTCCAAGCTGTGTCTGCTGTCTGCCTCTGTGTCCCTGCTGCGTCTGCATCTTTGCCTCTGCTGTGTCTGTCTCTGTGTCCAAGCTGTGTCTGCTGTCTGCCTCTGTGTCCCTGTTGTGTCTGCCTCTGTGTCCCTGCCGTGCCTGCCTCTGTCTCTCCTGTGTCGCCCCTCGTATCCACTGCCCTGTGCTTCGCTAGATCACCGATTCAATCCCAACCCCCACAGGAGCTACTGGGAGTACGCCATCCTAGACTACATCCAGTCGCATCCGTCCTGCACAGTCCGCGACATCTGCTCGGCCACGGCGATCTCTCGCGATGACGTGCAAGACACTCTGCACGGGCTCGGCCTGCTGCAATACTGGCGCGGCAGCTACGACCTGTGCCTGCCGCAGCGCACCGTTCAAGAGCACCTGCTGCGCATCCTGCCGAGGAAGCCGCAGCTCATCGATGCCGCCTGCCTTCAGTGGTCGCCGCTGTATCCGAAGTCGCCCAAGGCTGAGAAACGGGTGCGGTAACATTGCGGCACTGGTGTCCGACTGATCAATATTTAACTGTGCTTATTTTTTATATTAATATTAATTCTACTTTTATTTTGGTCAGTTTAAGATGAGAAAATTCGCATTTTTTACATACTACTCACATATATTTTATTCGGTAGTATAATTCGGTACTGTAAATAGTAAAAGTTGCGTTTTAAATAACATGTACGGTTATAGAAAACAAAATTGCTGTTTTGTCATTCAACTAATTATAGTTTAGCAGCTTGAGTACATTCTGTCAATGTATATCCATTCTTATAAGCCCGTTTGCCGCATGCTTACTTATTGTTATTCGTTTTCTTATTTAAGTCCTTTGTTTATTAATTAATGAAATTAATAAATCGTTAGCAATGGCAACAAACGCGTGTGTTTATCAAGCGGTGGCAATTCAGTCAAGAAATCCATTGCTGTTATTCTATTGTCGCATTAAAGTTAAAATTTAAAACTAAAAAAAGAAAACTTCATCATGGTCTTTGTTTGTGTATCCTTTTACAAGCTAAAAAATAAAAAATGTAAAATCCAGAAATTAAAGATAAACTAAAAGTGGAATTGAGAAAAATACGGTGTGCTTTTTGAGCAGCACCGAGACTGCACAAATAAAAAACAACCCATTCGATCTTTCACAGTCTTTAACAAAGAAGTTGTCAGTAATTCAAAGATATCAAATCCCAGGTGTTGCAAATCACAGATCCCAAAATCCCAGGTGCTGCAAATCACAGATCCCAAAATCCCAGGTGCTGCAAATCACAGATCCGCAAATCCCAGGTGTTGCAAATCACAGATCCCAAAATCTCAGGTGTTGCAAATCACAGATCCCAAAATCCCAGGTATTGCAAATCACAGATCCCAAAATCCCACGTGCTGCAAATCACAGATCAAAATCCCAGGTGTTGCAAATCACATGCCCAAAATCCCAGGTGTTGCAAATCACTGATCCCACGATCCCAGGTGCCACCACAAACCAGATATCCCAAATCCGAAAAATCAGGACCATCCCAGTAACTCCCTCTCAAATCCAGACTCTCCGCGTCATCACTGGAAGTTGAGCCCGGCAACCGCCTGCACGAAGTCGCTGTCCTCCACAAAGTCGGTGATGGCCACGTTCACGCCTTGGCAGCCGAGCGCCTTCTTGCCCTGTCGCAGCCAGCTCACGAAGGCCCGGTTGCCGGGCAGGCTGAGGGAATTGCGCAAGCTGCTCAGGGGATGCCGCAGGATGAAGCCGGCATCTGGCGTGAGCACAGCCTGCAGCACCAGAAAGTGGTTGCCATGCGGCATGGAGTAGGTGCGGTCCAGAGCCGCCACCATCTCGCCAATGTCGGTGGTGTTGGGCCACGGACTGGGCATCCAGGTGCCGCTCTCCCACAGGGCTGGCAGTTCGCTGCGGTCGAACTGGGAGGCCTGAAATGCCAGCACCGACTGGTTCTGGGAGCGCAGCTGGGCCAGGCTCGGCACCTCGGAGGCTGGCGGGCTGAGGCGGCGGCCCAGCTTGGAGATGAGCAGCTGCTGGAAGGCCCGCATGTCCGACAGGCTGTCCATGCTGTAGAAATGGTTGAAGTCCAGCAGCACCGCCTCGGCGGGGTGCGCCGCTACGAAGTCGGCAATCTGAGGGTTGGGTTTGGCCGTGTCAAACGTGCCAATCTCAAGGCCGTTAATTGCACGAGCAGAGCCAAGCCGAGATTCCAATTTAGTCCCAAATTAATGTAACTGCACTTGGAATCGAGCCTGGGCCGCTGGTACAGAGCGCAGGTAAGAGTGTCCAACCTGATCCAGCACCTCCTCCAGGCTGATGGAGATCAGAGAGTGCAGCAGCCGGAATCCGTCGTCAAATTTGGCGACTCGCAGGTCCAAATAGCGAATGCCGAGGTCCAGCTGCTGGCGGATGGTCAGCGACTGGGTGCGCCACCACCTCCTCAGGTAGAGGCGGCCTGCCGTGTTGTTGAAGTAGCTGCAAGAGCCGGAGCAGTTACTACGGCGGATTAATATTGTATGAGTGGATTAGCTAGAGAGGAGCATTATGGAGTCAGTATTAAAGATGGATTAAGAGTCAGTATTCAAGATGGATTAAGAGTCAGTATTCAGGATGGATTAAGAGTCAGTATTAAAGATGGATTAAGAGCAGTGGTGTGATTGGAAAGTTTGCCAAATTTCGCGCCGACTGAAAATTTTCGCGCCATGCCAATGATATTCTACTGACAGCCAAATAAGTCAATTGATGACACTTTTGAGGATGCGTCTGGCTACCAATTAGCATGTCTCTCAAGTCCCAGCCGTGTCCCGCCTGAACTTCTTGTTGGCGATGTTGGGTGGAATCTTTGAATCTGGGCAAATGGCCATCAGATCCTCGGCAAGGTCCTCTTCTGACTCGAAGCTGCGATTCTTCAGTGCAATCCTGACAACACACACATCTGATCTCTGCCGCCCTTGCAGACGTAGCAGCCACATCTTCATTGTCACTTTGCTTCTTTGCGACCACGAAATTCTCCACGAATCTCGAAATTCTCGAGATTAATCTCCTAAGCTATGACATTCTTGTATTTCATACTGTCTGACAAGAGAATAAGTGTAAAAAGCAGAAAATAAGAATGCAATTTTCGCGCCCATGGTTCCACAAAATTTCGCGCCAGACCCCCAGGATTCGCGCATTCGCGCCATTTTCGCGCCTGGCGCGAATTCGCGCCTGAATCACACCACTGATTAAGAGTCAGTATTCAAGATGGATTAAGAGTCAGTATTCAAGATGGATTAAGAGTCAGTATTCAGGATGGATTAAGAGTCAGTATTAAAGATGGATTAAGAGTCAGTATTCAAGATGGATTAAGAGTCAGTATTAAAGATGGATTAAGAGTCAGTATTCAGGATGGATTAAGAGTCAGTATTCAAGATGGATTAAGAGTCAGTATTCAGGATGGATTAAGAGTCAGTATTCAAGATGGATTAAGAGTCAGTATTCAAGATGGATTAAGAGTCAGTATTCAAGATGGATTAAGAGTCAGTATTCAAGATGGATTAAGAGTCAGTATTCAGGATGGATTAAGAGTCAGTATTCAGGATGGATTAAGAGTCAGTATTCAGGATGGATTAAGAGTCAGTATTCAGGATGGATTAAGAGTCAGTATTCAAGATGGATTAAGAGTCAGTATTCAAGATGGATTAAGAGTCAGTATTCAAGATGGATTAAGAGTCAGTATTCAAGATGGATTAAGAGTCAGTATTCAGGATGGATTAAGAGTCAGTATTCAAGATGGATTAAGAGTCAGTATTCAGGATGGATTAAGAGTCAGTATTCAGGATGGATTAAGAGTCAGTATTCAGGATGGATTAAGAGTCAGTATTCAGGATGGATTAAGAGTCAGTATTCAAGATGGATTAAGAGTCAGTATTCAGGATGGATTAAGAGTCAGTATTCAAGATGGATTAAGAGTCAGTATTCAAGATGGATTAAGATTCAGTATTCAGGATGGATTAAGAGTCAGTATTCAGGATGGATTAAGAGTCAGTATTCAGGATGGATTAAGAGTCAGTATTCAGGATGGATTAAGAGTCAGTATTCAAGATGGATTAAGAGTCAGTATTCAGGATGGATTAAGAGTCAGTATTCAAGATGGATTTAGAGTGAGTAGTCTAAACAGGTTAATCCCAATTATGGTGATGGATTAGCACTGACTGGAAGAATTCTCCCCATACCGTCGGGGCGCCTCCGGCGAGTCGGGCCCGATGCACCGGTGCAGGTCCAAGAACTCGGTACAGCTGTCGTGGGAGCCCGGCAGAGCCAGCTGGCACAGGGGCAGCTGAGCCGCAGACTCTGGCAGCTGTGACATCCAGTCGGTGCCGTTGAATGACTTTGCTGAGCAACCGCTGGTCATGGTGTCAGCTGACGGCTGCTGCAAAGACATGCATGGGATTGCGTTGCGGTCGGTGTAGTGGATACCACAGGTGAACCCTCCAAGACACAACTGCTGAACCATTCAAGACACATTTGCTGAACCATCCAAGACACAATTGCTGAACCCTCCAAGACACAACTGCTGAACCATTCAAGACACATTTGCTGAACCATCCAAGACACAATTGCTGAACCCTCCAAGACACACAAGCTGAACCCTCCAAGACACAACTGCTGAACCCTCCAAGACACAATTGCTGAACCCTCCAAGACACATTTGCTGAACCCTCTGAGACACAATTGCTGAACCCTCCAAGACACAACTGCTGAACCATTCAAGACACAATTGCTGAACCATTCAAGACACAATTGCTGAACCCTCCAAGACACAATTGCTGAACCCTCCAAGACACAACTGCTGAACCCTCCAAGACACAATTGCTGAACCCTCCAAGACACAACTGCTGAACCCTCCGAGAAACAACTGCTGAACCCTCCAAGACACAACTGCTGAACCCTCCAAGACACAACTGCTGAACCCTCCAAGACACAATTGCTGAACCCTCCAAGACACATTTGCTGAACCCTCTGAGACACAATTGCTGAACCCTCCAAGACACAATTGCTGAACCCTCTGAGACACAACTGCTGAACCCTCCAAGACACATTTGCTGAACCCTCTGAGACACAATTGCTGAACCCTCCAAGACACAATTGCTGAACCCTCTGAGACACAATTGCTGAACCCTCCAAGACACATTTGCTGAACCCTCTGAGACACAATTGCTGAACCCTCCAAGACACATTTGCTGAACCCTCTGAGACACAATTGCTGAACCCTCCAAGACACAACTGCTGAACCCTCCGAGAAACAACTGCTGAACCCTCCAAGACACAATTGCTGAACCCTCCAAGACACAACTGCTGAACCCTCCAAGACACAATTGCTGAACCCTCTGAGACACAACTGCTGAACCCTCCAAGACACATTTGCTGAACCCTCTGAGACACAATTGCTGAACCCTCCAAGACACAATTACTGAACCCATTCTCAGGCACAAAATTACTAGCATTAGAACTATAATGTTACTTAGATTCTGCAGAATTAAAGATATAAAATTGACACAAATTAGTTTGTATTTTAGAAAAAAAATACTTGTCATAATTATTGATTAATAATCAAAGGCACAGAATTATTTATTGTATTTTAATCAGATTTCAAACATCACAGACGAAAGACGGGTTTAGCACAGACATCGGAAAGAATGTTACAGTCAGGGTCTATATGTGCAATAACACTTGTTCAAATCGATTAAACTTGGTTTTACTCACGGTAACAAAAATCTAAACCACAAAACGTGATTAGAACAATGGGACACAGCTTAAAATCAAATCAAGTAATAAATTACTTCAAATATTAGCTCTAATAAGTGGAGAATCGTATTTGAATGGTCACTTGATATATGATTAAAAAGGCGTGCGTTTATATTGTGAGTTTTATTTAGCGATAAAAAACGCCTGCAAATCACAGAACTCAAAATCCCTGGCGTTGCAATCTCAGATCCTCAAATCGCAGGTGCTGCAACTCACAGATCTTAAAATCCCACGTGCTGCAAATCACAGATCAAAATCCCAGGTGTTGCAAATCACAGATCCCAAAATCCCAGGTATTGCAAATCACAGATCCCAAAATCCCAGGTATTGCAAATCACAGATCCCAAAATTCCAGGTATTGCAGCTCACAGATCTCAAAATCCCAGGTGTTGCAGCTCACAGATCTTAAAATCCCAGGTATTGCAGCTCACAGATCTCAAAATCCAAGGTGCTGCAAATCACAGATCCCCAAATCCCAGGTGTTGCAAATCACATGCCCAAAATCCCAGGTGTTGCAAATCACTGATCCCACGATCCCAGGTGCCACCACAAACCAGATATCCCAAATCCGAAAAATCAGGACCATCCCAGTAACTCCCTCTCAAATCCAGACTCTCCGCGTCATCACTGGAAGTTGAGCCCGGCAACCGCCTGCACGAAGTCGCTGTCCTCCACAAAGTCGGTGATGGCCACGTTCACGCCTTGGCAGCCGAGCGCCTTCTTGCCCTGTCGCAGCCAGCTCACGAAGGCCCGGTTGCCGGGCAGGCTGAGGGAATTGCGCAAGCTGCTCAGGGGATGCCGCAGGATGAAGCCGGCATCTGGCGTGAGCACAGCCTGCAGCACCAGAAAGTGGTTGCCATGCGGCATGGAGTAGGTGCGGTCCAGAGCCGCCACCATCTCGCCAATGTCGGTGGTGTTGGGCCACGGACTGGGCATCCAGGTGCCGCTCTCCCACAGGGCTGGCAGTTCGCTGCGGTCGAACTGGGAGGCCTGAAATGCCAGCACCGACTGGTTCTGGGAGCGCAGCTGGGCCAGGCTCGGCACCTCGGAGGCTGGCGGGCTGAGGCGGCGGCCCAGCTTGGAGATGAGCAGCTGCTGGAAGGCCCGCATGTCCGACAGGCTGTCCATGCTGTAGAAATGGTTGAAGTCCAGCAGCACCGCCTCGGCGGGGTGCGCCGCCACGAAGGTGGCCACCTGGGTGAACGAAATGAATTAGTGAAATTGGAATTATGGCGGACTGGTCTGAATGCGGCGAGTGAATGAGGGAGTGACTAAGTAAATCAGAGAGTGACTGAGTGAATCAGGGAGTGACTGAGTAAATCAAAGAGTGACTGAGTGAATCAGCGAGTGACTGAGTGAATCAGCGAGTGACTGAGTGAATCAGCGAGTGACTGAGTGAATCAGAGAGTGACTGAGTGAGTCAGAGAGTGACTGAGTGAATCGGAGAGTGACTCAGTAAATCAGGGAGTGACTGAGTGAATCAGGGAGTGACTGAGTGAATCAGAGAGTGACTGAGTGAGTCAGAGAGTGACTTAGTGAATCGGAGAGTGACTCAGTGAATCAGGGAGTGACTCAGTGAATCAGGGAGTGACTCAGTGAATTGGAGAGTGACTGAGTGAATCAGGGAGTGACTGAGTAAATCAGAGAGTGACTGAGTAAATCAGAGAGTGACTGAGTGAATCAGCGAGTGACTGAGTGAATCAGCGAGTGACTGAGTGAATCAGCGAGTGACTGAGTGAATCAGCGAGTGACTGAGTGAATCAGAGAGTGACTGGGTGAGTCAGAGAGTGACTTAGTGAATCGGAGAGTGACTCAGTGAATCAGGGAGTGACTCAGTGAATCAGGGAGTGACTGAGTGAATCAGAGAGTGACTGGGTGAGTCAGAGAGTGACTTAGTGAATCGGAGAGTGACTCAGTGAATCAGGGAGTGACTCAGTGAATCAGGGAGTGACTGAGTGAATTGGAGAGTGACTCAGTGAATCAGGGAGTGACTGAGTGAGTCAGGGAGTGACTGAGTGAATCAGATAGTGACTTAGTGAATCGGAGAGTGACTGTCTATGGCCCAGTCGCTCACCTCATCCAGCGCATCCGGCACGCTAATGGCAACCAAAGAGTGCAGCAAATAGAACTGGCCCTTGATCAGCGCGACCCGAAGGTCCAGGTATCGAATCCCCGACTCCAGCTGACGTAGCAGACTTAACGATTGAGTCTTGGACCAGCGCAGTACCAGCCGTCTGCCCAGCCGATTATTCAACAAAGCCAGCAGCAGCTCGGGTGAGTCCGGGCCCAAAGACCGGTTGAGATCGAAGCTCGAAGCGAAGCTGTCGTGAGAGCCAGGCAGAGCCAGCTGGCACAGCGGCATCGCAGCAACAGCTGGTGGAAGCTGGGACATCCAGTTGGCGGGGTCGAAATTTGGGACCACGGCACCGTCTGGAGCTGCAGCGGCGGTGGCGCCGGCAGCTTCTGATGCTCTTGATGAGGATCGTCGAGACAGGAAAATAGACGATTGACCGATCAATGGTTAGTGGGTCAGTGTGGTGAGTCAGTGATTGGTGGGTCAGCGATTGGTGAGTCAGTGATTGGTGGGTCAGCGATTGGTGAGTCAGTGATTGGTGAGTCAGTGATTGGTGAGTCAGTGATTGGTGAGTCAGTGATTGGTGAGTCAGTGATTGGTGAGTCAGTTATTGGTAAGTCAGTTATTGGTGGGTCAGTGTGGTGAGTCAGTGATTGGTGGGTCAGCGAATGGTGGGTTAGTGATTTGTGAGTCAGTGATTGGTGGGTCAGTGTGGTGAGTCAGTGATTGGTGAGTCAGTGATTGGTGGGTCAGTGTGGTGAGTCAGTGATTGGTGGGTCAGTGTGGTGAGTCAGTGATTGGTGAGTCAGTGATTGGTGAGTCAGTGATTGGTGAGTCAGTGATTGGTGGGTCAGTGATTTGTGAGTCACTGATTGGTGGGTCAGTGTGATGAGTCAGCAATTGGTGGGTCAGCGATTGTTGGGTCAGCGCGGTGAGTCAGCGATTGGTGGGTCAGTGTGGTGTTCAGGGATTGGTGGGTCAATGATTAGTGGGTCAACGGGGTGAGTCAGCGATTGGTTGTTCAGCGGGCTGAGTCAGTGGGTCAGCGATTGGTGGGTCAGAGTGGTGAGTCAGGTATGAAATAGTTTTTAGGACTATATTGTATGCAAACAAGATTTGATGAAAAAACTAAAACACAATTTAAGCGTTTTTAGAACAATAAATATAGCAGCTTTCTATTCAAGTACTACAAGCCATTTTTACACTTGAGCCGCAGTAATGGGTTCTAGCGGTTGAAAATGACAAAAATACAATGCTTCAAAGGAATATCGATACAATCATTAAGCACATCGATTAGAGTCAAGGGAACGCTGTTGCGAGTGTATTAAAATCGAATTCAAAATTAATAGATTATAGCAAAAAATTCTTAATAGCGTTTCAACTATGAACTTTTTTCTTTGATTGATTATAAAACCAAATAATTAAACTCGTTCACACTACTAGCAAAATAGTAGCTTCAACGAGTTTTTTTGTTTCGTGAACTATCTTGGATTTTATTATTAATTAATTGTCTATGGCCAAACCTCTAAATATAATTTAGGATCCTTTCACAGATCGAATCATCTTCTCCATAGCATCCCATTGCTCCCCGGTGATTCGCAGCAGGGGACTGAACTCGCCGCTGATTGAGCAGATCTCGCCGCCATCGGATCGAATCACGGAGCCGTTAATCCAGCTAGCGTAATCTGATAGCAGATAGACTCCCAGGTTAGAGAATTCTTCGATTTCGCCCAGCCGACCGGCTGGGATTCGTTTGACAGCGTGGGCGATGAACTCGCCAGTTGGATCCAGACGGGAGAATGCTCCCTGTGGGGGAAATTGTTGACTGCTTTTTTAAAGATTTGAGAGCGTTAGGCTTGCACAGTACATAGTGTGTATCGAGAGCAGAGAGAGAGACTCCTGATGATGAGGACTGATGATGATAGAGAGGAAGTTTTCCGGAGATGATGTACACACGAAATAGAAAGGGGATTACCGATGATGTACATCGGAGGTAGAGGGGGAGATTACCGGTGCTGTACATCGGGGGTAGGGAGGGGGATTCTCGATGATGTACATCGGGGGTAGGGAGGGGGATTCTCGATGATGTACATCGGGGGTAGGGAGGGGGATTCTCGATGATGTACATCGGGGGTAGGGAGGGGGATTCTCGATGATGTACATCGGGGGTAGGGAGGGGGATTCTCGATGATGTACATCGGGGTAGGGAGGGGGATTCTCGATGATGTACATCGGGGGTAGGGAGGGGGATTCTCGATGATGTACATCGGGGGTAGGGAGGGGGATTCTCGATGATGTACATCGGGGGTAGGGAGGGGGATTCTCGATGATGTACATCAGGGGTAGAGAGGAAGATTTTTTATGATGCAAATCGGGGATGGAGACGGAGATTCTTGATGATGTACATCAATGGTAGAGAGCAAGATCCCCGGTGCCCCGTGGTGTACATGGTGTGGTGTGTGGCGGGATACAGGGAGATTCCTGATATTGCACATCGAGGGTAGAGAAGGGATTTCATGATGTACACACGGAATAGCGAGATGATTCTAACGATGTCTTTTGGGGGCAGAGACGAAGATTCTCGATATGATGTACAACGGAGATAAACAGGGAGATTTCCAACGATGTACACCAAGAATTGAAAGAGAAATTCCCGATGCTATAGCAGACAACTCAACAGCGCCAACCTTAGTCTGAATGGGCCCGGGCGCAATGCAATTAAACCGCAGTCCGTAGCGCCCCCACTCTGCCGCTAAACTCTTAGTCATCGCCTCCACCCCGGCTTTAGCGCAGGCGCTTGG
>NIVC01001816.1:40000-42500 GCA_002269645.1 Macrostomum lignano | reverse complement strand
TCTACCGCCTTGTTGAAGCAGGCGGCGCCGTGCTCCAGTTTGTACAGCTGGCAGTAGAACAGGCCGAGTGCGGTCCACACATCGGCTTGGCCGGGGTCCAGCTGCAGCGATTTGATGAAGCAGTGCTGCGCCAAGGCCCGGTTCTCTCTGTGAGTCTGAATGGGGGTATTTGGTTGGTTAGTTAGTTAGTTTTTTTGTTAGTTAGTTAGTTAGTTAGTTAGTTTGTTTGTTTGTTAGTTAGTTAGTTGGTCAGTTAGTTAGTTAGTTAGTTAGTTAGTTAATTAGTTAGTTAGTTAGTTAGTCAGTTACTCAGTTAGTTAGTTAGTTAGTTAGTTAGTTAGTTAGTTAGTTAGTCAGTTAGTTAGTCAGCCAGTTAGTTGGTTAGCTAGTTAGTTAGTTAGTTAGTTAGTTAACTAGCTAGTTAGCTAGTTAGTATTCACTAGCTCACCTCAATCAAGCCCATGATGTACCAAACATCCGGTCGATCAGGCCTCAGTTTCAACGAGCACAGGCAGTGTTCCGTTGCGCTATTCAACACTTCAGACTCTCTGCCGCCAGATCTGGAGGCTTCCGTCGCCGTCTCGGCGGACACGCGAAAGACGCGCAAGAGTACAAGTGCGCAGTCGAGTCGCGCATTGGATTCTAATAGACTACCGCCAGCTGAGCTTTGGCCTGCGATAGAGATGAAGCTTGATAAGTTTAAAGGTTTTTTCAGGCTTATAGACAGTTTATATAGGCAACAGACTTCAGTTTATATAGGCTACAGACTGCAGTTTACATGGGCTACAGACTGCAGTTTACATAGGCTACAGACTGCAGTTTACATAGGCTACAGACTGCAGTTTATATAGGCTACAGACTACAGTTTAGATAGGCTACAGACTACAGTTTACATAGGCTACAGACTACAGTTTACATAGGCTACAGACTGCAGTTTATATAGGCTACAGACTACAGTTTAGATAGGCTACAGACTACAGTTTATACAGATTAGTTTACATAGGCTACAGACTGCAGTTTACATAAGCTACAGACTGCAGTTTACATAGGCTACAGACTGCAGTTTATATAGGCTACAGACTACAGTTTACATAGGCTACAGACTACAGTTTACATAGGCTACAGACTACAGTTTACATAGGCTACAGACTACAGTTTACATAGGCTACAGACTGCAGTTTACATAGGCTACAGACTGCAGTTTACATAGGCTACAGACTGCAGTTTATATAGGCTACAGACTGCAGTTTACATAGGCTACAGACTGCAGTTTATATAGGCTACAGACTGCAGTTTACATAGGCTACAGACTGCAGTTTAGATAGGCTACAGACTACAGTTTATACAGATTAGTTTACATAGGCTACAGACTGCAGTTTATATAGGCTGCAGACTGCAGTTATATAGGCTACAGACTGCAGTTTTATAGGCTACAGACTGCAGTTTATATAGGCTACAGACTACAGTTTACATAGGCTACAGACTGCAGTTTACATAGGCTACAGACTGCAGTTTACATGGGCTACAGACTGCAGTTTACATAGGCTACAGACTGCAGTTTACATAGGCTACAGACTGCAGTTTACATAGGCTACAGACTGCAGTTATATAGGCTACAGACTGCAGTTTACATAGGCTACAGACTACAGTTTACATAGGCTACAGACTACAGTTTACATAGGCTACAGACTACAGTTTACATAGGCTACAGACTGCAGTTTACATAGGCTACAGACTGCAGTTTACATAGGCTACAGACTGCAGATTATATAGGCTATAGACTGCAGTTTACATAGGCTACAGACTGCAGTTTATATAGGCTACAGACTGCAGTTTACATAGGCTACAGACTGCAGTTTAGATAGGCTACAGACTACAGTTTATACAGATTAGTTTACATAGGCTACGTTAGTTTACATAGGCCCATGAAGTGATGGGGTAGACAGTAAGGTGATGGGGTAGACAGTGAAGTGATGGGGTAGATATTGAGGTGATGGGGTAGACAGTGAAGTGATGGGGTAGATATTGAGGTGATGGGGTAGACAGTGAAGTGATGGGGTAGACAGTAAAGCGATGGGGTAGACAGTGAGGTGATGGGGTAGACAGTGAGGTGATGGGGTAGACAGTGAGGTGATGGGGTAGATAGTGAGGTGATGGGGTAGATGATGAGGTGATGGGGTAGATGATGAGGTGATGGGGTAGACAGTGAAGTGATGGGGCGGACAGTGAAGCGATGGGGTAGATATTGAGGTGATGGGGTAGATAGTGAGGTGATGGGGTGGACAGTGAAGCGATGGAGTAGATATTGAGGTGATGGGGTAGATATTGAGGTGATGGGGTAGATAGTGAGGTGATGGGGTAGACAGTGAGGTGATGGGGTAGACAGTGAGGTGATGGGGTAGACAGTGAGGTGATGGGGTAGTTACATAGGTGATGAAGGAAGCAACGAGGTGAATAATACGTATTGATAATGAGAATAGGGGTTTGTAGGCAGTGAGCT
>NIVC01001816.1:0-35000 GCA_002269645.1 Macrostomum lignano | reverse complement strand
TGCAGACTGCAGTTTACATAGGCTACAGACTACAGTTTATATAGGCTACAGACTGCAGTTATATAGGCTACAGACTGCAGTTTTATAGGCTACAGACTGCAGTTTTATAGGCTACAGACTGCAGTTATATAGGCTACAGACTGCAGTTTTATAGGCTACAGACTGCAGTTTATATAGGCTACAGACTACAGTTTACATAGGCTACAGACTGCAGTTTACATAGGCTACAGACTGCAGTTTACATAGGCTACAGACTGCAGTTTACATAGGCTACAGACTGCAGTTTACATAGGCTACAGACTGCAGTTTACATAGGCTACAGACTGCAGTTATATAGGCTACAGACTGCAGTTTACATAGGCTACAGACTACAGTTTACATAGGCTACAGACTACAGTTTACATAGGCTACAGACTACAGTTTACATAGGCTACAGACTGCAGTTTACATAGGCTACAGACTGCAGTTTACATAGGCTACAGACTGCAGATTATATAGGCTATAGACTGCAGTTTACATAGGCTACAGACTGCAGTTTATATAGGCTACAGACTGCAGTTTACATAGGCTACAGACTGCAGTTTAGATAGGCTACAGACTACAGTTTATACAGATTAGTTTACATAGGCTACAGACTGCAGTTTATATAGGCTGCAGACTGCAGTTTACATAGGCTACAGACTACAGTTTATATAGGCTACAGACTGCAGTTATATAGGCTACAGACTGCAGTTTTATAGGCTACAGACTGCAGTTTTATAGGCTACAGACTGCAGTTATATAGGCTACAGACTGCAGTTTTATAGGCTACAGACTGCAGTTTATATAGGCTACAGACTACAGTTTACATAGGCTACAGACTGCAGTTTATATAGGCTACAGACTGCAGTTTACATAGGCTACAGACTGCAGTTTATATAGGCTACAGACTGCAGTTTACATAGGCTACAGACTGCAGTTTACATAGGCTACAGACTACAGTTTATATAGGCTACAGACTGCAGTTATATAGGCTACAGACTGCAGTTTTATAGGCTACAGACTGCAGTTTATATAGGCTACAGACTGCAGTTTACATAGGCTACAGACTGCAGTTTACATAGGCTACAGACTACAGTTTATATAGGCTACAGACTGCAGTTATATAGGCTACAGACTGCAGTTTTATAGGCTACAGACTGCAGTTTATATAGGCTACAGACTGCAGTTTACATAGGCTACAGACTACAGTTTACATAGGCTACAGACTGCAGTTTATATAGGCTACAGACTGCAGTTTTATAGGCTACAGACTGCAGTTTATATAGGCAACAGACTGCAGTTTACATAGGCTACAGACTACAGTTTATATAGGCTACAGACTGCAGTTTTATAGGCTACAGATTACAGTTTATATAGGCTACAAACTAAATTTTATATAGGCCCAATTATAATCCAACCTTACCCTTAGCAGCCATAGCCTGGGCCTGATTCAATCTACTAGCATAAGCATTGGTGCATCCCTGCAGTACACGGGACTGACAGGAGGTGCCATTAGGAATGAGCTGATTCAACTGCTCAGAGAAGGGCAGCTCATTTAGCAAAGCGGATTCGTAGACGCCAAGGCGATAGAGTGAGTCGCCCAGCAGTTTCCAGACGCACACAAGATTATTATTGATGTGCACGGCTTCGCAGGCGGCGTTGGCGGCCAAGGCCAGATGCTCGGCAGCGGAGAGGTGCTGGCCGCTGCCAGAGCAATCCACGCCAAGCTGCAGGTGGGACTCGGAGAGCTGCTTGTAGGCTAGGAGCTTTAGGGATATCTGCGGAGGGTGGGGTGGGGATGCGGGCTTCACTTCAGATATGGTGCTGGGAACGGTGGGAATGGGTGTGGGAATGGGTGTGGGGAATGGGTGTGAGGGATGGGTGTGGGAAATGGGTGTGAGGAATGGGTATGGGAATGAGTGTGGGGAATGGGTGTGGGGAATGGGTATAGGGAATGGGTGTGGGAAATAGGTATGGGGAATGGGTATGGAAATGGGTGTGGGGAATGGGTATGGGGAATGGGTGTGGGGAATAGGTATGGGGAATGGGTATGGGGAATGGGTGTGGGGAATGGGTATGGGGAATGGGTGTGGGGAATGGGTATGGGGAATGGGTGTCGGGAATGAGTGTGGGGATCGAATGGGTGTGGGGAATGGGTGTGGCGAATGGGTGTGGGGATCGAATGGGTGTGGGGAATGGGTGTGGGGAATGGGTGTGGCGAATGGGTGTGGTGAATGGGTGTCAGGAATGAGTGTGGGGATCGAATGTGTGTGGGGAATGGGTGTCAGGAATGAGTGTGGGGATCGAATGTGTGTGGGGAATGGGTGTGGGGAATGGGTGTGGGGAATGGGTGTGGGGAATGGGTGTGGGGAATGGGTGTGGGGAATGGGTGTGGGGAATGGGTGTGGGGAATGGGCGTGGGGAATGTGTGTTTAGAATGGGTGTGGAGAATGAGTAGAAAAGAAATTTCCCAAAAGCAGAAAACGGAGCCTGTTAAGAAGGCATTTTGAATACCTGGCTATCCCCACAGTCAGCCGATGCACCGAAAGCATCCTCCTCAGACAGCAGCTGATTTAGCAGGCTGACAGCACGCAAAAACTGGCGCTGCTTGTGCAGCACGGAGGCCAACTGAAGTCGGGAGTACCAATCGTTTGGCGCGAGCTTAACAACTCGCTCGAATACCTGCAGTTGCGAAAGAGTTTTAAAAAGCTGTTGCACTTTGCAATTTGGCACAGCAAAAGTGTTCCTTCTAGTCATGCCGTTCCTTGTCTGAATGTTTGAGAATGGGGGCTAATTTTTCCCACTCTCATTCTTCCCGGTGTGACTCTTCCAACTTCAATGCTTCTATTTGGATTCTTCCCGCTTTGGGGAAGAAAAATTTCTCATATCTATTGTCCCTAGTCACATTCTTCCCATATCTATAATCCTCACTTCCATTCTTCCCATATCTATAATCCCCACTCCTATTATTCCCATATGTTATCCCCAACTCCCCATTCTATTATCCCTAACTCTCATTCTTTCCCATATCTTTTATCCTCACTCCCATTCTTCCCATATATATTATCCTCACTCCCATTCTTCCCATATATATTATCCCCACTCCCACTCTTCCCATATATATTATCTCCAACTCCTATTCTTCCCATACCTGTTTTTACCACATTTATTATCCCCACTCCCATTCTTTTCATATCTACCATATTATCCCCACTCCCACCAGTCCGTGTCACCTTGCCAGCAGACTCGTAGCTGCCCCTAAGCCGATAGGCCTCTCCCAAGCAGGTCCAAGCGTGCGGATTAGACTTATCCAGGTGCACAACTCGCTGCAGACAGTCAATAGCGTCGTGATAATTGGCCATATTGAGGTGGGCCAGGCCCAGTTTAAAGTAGCACCACGGCGCCACCCTGTAGAACCTGGCAGCAAATCGGGTTAATAATTCAACACATTCGGTCTCGCGGTGACTGCGCAACAGCAAATCGCAGAGGCGTTTCAAAGCCGCCTCGTGATCGCCATCTAGCTGCTGAGCGCCTAAGTACATCTGCTCGGCTAGGGCTTCGTCATGCATGGCGTCCTCGGCGAGGCAGCCGTACCAGTAGTATGCGTCAGCGTAGTAGCTGGAGTTTGGGTTTTGAGAACGAGTTTGGAGGACGGATAGAAGCTAAAAACTTGCCTGTGGTGCTTCATTGGCGTTTCTTGGCGCTAAACTCTGTCTGTGGCGCTTTATTGGCGCTAACCTCTTTGTCTGTGGCGCTTAATTGGCGCTAACCTCTTTGTCTGTGGCGCTTAATTGGCGCTAACCTCTTTGTCTGTGGCGCTTAATTGGCGCTAACCTCTTTGTCTGTGGCGCTTTATTGGCGCTAACCTCTTTGTCTGTGGCGCTTAATTGGCGCTAACCTCTTTGTCTGTGGCGCTTTATTGGCGCTAACCTCTTTGTCTGTGGCGCTTTATTGGCGCTAAACTCTTTCTTGGTCTGTGGCGCTTAATTGGCGCTAAACTCTTTGTCTGTGGCGTTTAATTGGCGCTAACCTCTGTCTGTGGCGCTTAATTGGCGCTAAACTCTTTCTTGGTCTGTGGCGCTTTATTGGTGCTAACCTCTTTGTCTGTGGCGCTTAATTGGCGCTAAACTCTTTCTTGGTCTGTGGCGCTTTATTGGTGCTAACCTCTGTCTGTGGCGCTTAATTGGCGCTAAACTCTTTCTTGGTCTGTGGCGCTTAATTGGCGCTAACCTCTTTGTCTGTGGCGCTTAATTGGCGCTAAACTCTTTCTTGGTCTGTGGCGCTTAATTGGCGCTAAACTCTTTCTTGGTCTGTGGCGCTTTATTGGTGCTAACCTCTGTCTGTGGCGCTTAATTGGCGCTAAACTCTTTCTTGGTCTGTGGCGCTTTATTGGTGCTAACCTCTTTGTCTGTGGCGCTTAATTGGCGCTAACCTCTTTCTTGGTCTGTGGCGCTTTATTGGTGCTAACCTCTTTCTTGGTCTGTGGCGCTTAATTGGCGCTAAACTCTTTCTTGGTCTGTGGCGCTTTATTGGTGCTAAGCTCTGTCTGTGGCGCTTAATTGGCGCTAAACTCTTTCTTGGTCTGTGGCGCTTTATTGGTGCTAACCTCTGTCTGTGGCGCTTAATTGGCGCTAAACTCTGTCTGTGGCGCTTTATTGGTGCTAACCTCTTTGTCTGTGGCGCTTAATTGGCGCTAAACTCTTTCTTGGTCTGTGGCGCTTTATTGGTGCTAACCTCTGTCTGTGGCGCTTAATTGGCGCTAAACTCTTTCTTGGTCTGTGGCGCTTAATTGGCGCTAACCTCTTTGTCTGTGGCGCTTAATTGGCGCTAACCTCTTTCTTGGTCTGTGGCGCTTTATTGGTGCTAACCTCTGTCTGTGGCGCTTAATTGGCGCTAAACTCTTTCTTGGTCTGTGGCGCTTTATTGGTGCTAACCTCTGTCTGTGGCGCTTAATTGGCGCTAAACTCTTTCTTGGTCTGTGGCGCTTAATTGGCGCTAAACTGTTTGCCTGTGGCGCTTAATTGGCGCTAACCTTTTTGTCTGTGGCGCTTAATTGGCGCTAAACTGTTTGCCTGTGGCGCTTAATTAGCGCTAAACTCTGTCTGTGGCGTTTTTTTGGCGCTTAACTCTTCGCCTGTGGCGCTTTATTGGCGCTAAACTGTTTGCCTGTGGCGTTTTTTCCGCTAAACTTTGTCTGTGGCGCTTTTTTGGCGCTAAACCCTTTGCTTGTGGCGCTTACTTGGCGCTAAATTCTACCTGTGGCGCTTTATTGGCGGTAAACAAATACTCGTAATTTCAGGGCTGTGGGCACTCTGAAATCAACGCGACCCCCACAACCAGCGCTAACGGCAATTCTACCCATTCCGTTGACTCCTGAGCACATTCAAGAGCGCCAATACTGTACTCAGGCACGCACTCATACACACGCTCACACAGGGTGTACAGCGGCCCTTTGACTTTCTAATCATCAGGCATGTACAGTCTCTGTGCCTTGGGGACTGAGCTGTACTCCTCCCCTACAATAAGCAGGAAGATCGACAGCAGCGTCAAACTAACCGATCTTCCTCGGTGCAGCGGCGCAACTGAGCAGCGATCTCGGCAGGCTCCTGATTCAAAGCCCACATACAACGAGCCAGCATCAATCGATCCCACGGTCGCCGCCGAATCAATCCGACGCCTTCAACAGAATCGGCCTCCTCAATTCCTAGATTAATCAACTCGTCAAGTAGGTCCCGAGCTCGACTCCAGTCGCCGGCTTGAAACGCTAGAAACGCTTGAACTCGACGTCCAATTAAACCGCGCTTGCTGGGCCAAACAGCTGAAGCTTTTTCAAGCCGTCCAAGCCGGCCAAGAGCGATCGACAGGGAAGCTGACACCCAATAACTCCAGTCCTGGATGTCCTCCTGGTTGGTGAAGTCCTCAGCAGCCGCCTGAGCAGACATTGCCTCGAGTTCGCCGGCCGTCAACAGCTGCTCGTCGGCGTAGCAAGCCAGACAGCGCCATCCGATGCGTCGCGACCAGCCGTCCAGCAGGTGCCGGGCTCCGCTGGTCAGACAGCAGATTTTCCTATGCTGACTGACCGAATCCGCCACCGATTGAAGCTGCTGGAGAGCGGCCGAGCAGTCGGCGTATCGACGGCTGGCCTTGGCGCACAGGACGCCAACGAGAGCGGAGACAATGGAACCCGACGGAGCGGAGAGGGCCACGGCTGCTTCGATGGGAGCGGGCGGCAAAGACCAGCGAGGCGATCTGAGAGCAGCCAGAGCTTCGGTCAGTTTGCCGCGAATTGCTGGCGAGACCACCTGGTATTTTTAGGCAAATTGAGATAATAAATTTGAACAGTAAATTTTGTCCTAAAATGGGAAATCTATCTGTGAATGATCCCCGTGTCAATTCAGAATTGACGAATTGCAATCGAAAATAAAGGCGATCTTAAATGAAAAAAAAACAGAATATCTGTAGAGAATTAGGGGAATCCCAGCCGTATATTGATGGGAATCCCAGCCGTATAATGAGGGGAATCCCAGCCATAGAATGATGGGAATCCCAGCCGTATAATGATGGGAATCCCAGCCGTATAATGATGGGAATCCCAGCCATAGAATGAGGGGAATCCCAGTCGTATAAAGAGGGGAATCTCAGCCGTATAATGAGGGGAATCCCAGCCGTATAATAAGGGTAATCCCAGCCCAATAAAGGGGAATCCCAGTCGTATAATAAGGGTAATCCCAGCCCAATAAAGGGGAATCCCAGTCGTATAATGGGGGGAACCCCAGCCATAGAATGAGGTGAATCTCAGCCGTGTAATGAGGGGAATCCCAGCCATAGAATGAGGGGAATCCCAGCCGTATAATGAGGGGAATCCCAGCCGTATAAGGAGGGGAATCCCAGCCTCATAATGAGGGGAATCCCAGCCTCATAATGAGGGGAATCCCAGCCATAGAATAAGGGGAATCCCAGCCATAGAATAAGGGGAATTCCAGTTCTCAGTTGAAAAACATGGAGAATCCCGGTCGAAAAAGTGTAGAATATCCTGGTTGGAAATTTCAGTCTCAGCCTTCTCACTTGATCTGAAAAATCCACAGCCACGGAGCCAGAAACCTCCACGGAGCCAAGATGCTTAGCCAGCTTAGTCAGCCGCCAACCGTGACAGACAATGCACAGTTCGGCTCTGGCAAATGCCAATCGATCAACAGCTTCAACATCGTCAGGGCACTCGTTAACAGCGTCCGACAGAGCGCGCAATCTTCGCTCGGGATCGGCGCCGCGCTTAGCCAGAAAATCGCAGTAACGATCGTGAAGCAGTTGAAGCGGGCTTCGCTCACGATCTGCTGATGATGATTCTGCTCCTGCTGTTGCACAGCTGCTGGCTAATGCCGATTTTGGCAGGCTTAAAACTGACTCGAACTGGCTGAAAAGCTCCTGGAATTAGATAGCGTATATAAGATATGTCTTTCGGTAATAAGTATTCTTACTTCTGAAATAAAACTCTGTTTATTAAATAAGTCTACTTAGTTAACTATGGATTAATTTCACAAATAATAAATTAAGTCTGAATATTGTACGCGCGCTTCCTTTGATACTCCCCTAATCAGTAGGCCTATAGCTCAACCTCCCTCTTTTTTTCTGCCAGTATATGTACTCGTTGATGTACGCCACTATGTACGCCTATGTACGCCACTGACAAACCCCAACCCCACATATGACACTTAAGGCCTAGCCCATCTTAGGATGCTTAGTAGTAGTACATAGATACGTGCCTAATAAAACCCCACCCAATTAATAGGCCTAGCCTTCCCTTTCTTTGCTCCCGACAGTCTATGTACACACGCCACTGATAAAATTCCACCCCAATTAGGTCTAGCCCTCCCTTATCCGCTAGTCTATGTACAAATGCCACTGATAAAACCTCCACCCCAATTAGGTCTATCCCTCCCTTTTCAGCCAGTCTATGTACACACGCCACTGATAAAACCCCCACCCCAAACTCTACAGGCAGCCGTGCCCAGACCTTTCTACGCTAGTATATGCACACGAGCCTTTTAATAAAACCCCACCCAATCAGAGGCCTAGCACAGCACTCACAATTTCCGACAGTCTACGTACACGCCTTTTCAATAAAACTCCACACCAATCAGCAGGCCTAAGCCTTAACTTTTTCTCGACTGGCCTACACGTACAAGCACTTGCTTCTAATGATAAAACCTTATTCTAAATCCCCAAACGCCGGATTTGCGGGACAAAACCCCGACAACACAAAAAACCACAGCCAGCCTTTCGTTGTTTATTCTTACAGTACGAGCTATCTGGCAAAGTGCGGACAATGCTAGACATTTTATGAAGTCACTAAAAGCAGCAATATTGAAACACTACTAGCCTCATCAGGTACTCCTTCGCTGGCTTTTTCCATAACATCCAACAATTGCAATTGCACTCGAACTCTAGCTTCAGACGTTGTGTAGCGGGTCAACCAAAATTGGCCAGTATCAACAGCTCGACGACTCTGGCGCTGCCTACAAAGTAATTCAATTAATTTCGCAAGCGTTTCAGCGTGTCTAGCGTCGGTAGGGTCCGTCAGTTCTAGCACTTTGTCGTAGACATCTGGCAGCTCCTGCTTTAAATGCCGATCGTAGTGCGATTCGCAGTACCTAAAAATTTGATTTTTTAGCCTTTTTATTAACTGATTAAACAAATATCATTATTCGCATAGCAAAAAAAGCTTTTTAAGAAAAAAAGCTTTTAAGTGTGACGTTGGTGGTTCTTTTATTCTCCCAGTTCGTCGATTAACATATACTAAAAATATTTAATATGTTTTTTATTTATATCAATTGGTTTCAATCAAAATAAAAAAATGGTTTCATTTTTATGTTTATTGACAATAGTAAACAATGTTTTGTTTTACTGAATTAAAATAGTTATATTTAACATTTTGAATTCTGTAGCTTCGGAGAAGACTGGCGTGGAGTGCGGCTGCTATTCCTATCGCCAGAAATTTGATTTCCGTAACATTGACAAACAGTAGTTCAAAATCGCTCTCAATTAAGTAGTCATTCCAAGCCACTCCATCGACACTGCAGCTGTTCGTTACCAATTTAACCTGTTTAGCATCAGCTATTTACCACTACATGTACCGTTCGTGTCTGTAACCTACAAATATACATAATCCGTAATCGAATAATCGACTCCGTCAGTATTGGTCACCACTAACTGTGTGTTCAAATACTACTTGAATAGCAGCCCGTCAGCACGCGAACTCTCGGACCAGATATTCGTCACATAAGAAAAATTATAGAATATAGGATATACCGGTAGATAGTAGCTACTTTACTTGGATTTCTACTGACACTAAGATGGTTAACAAATTCAAGCTTTAAAAACGTAGCAGATAAGTTTTATGGAATTTTTAGTAGATGGACAAAATATTAAAAAAAAACTATTTCGAATGTTTGTAATGCCGTTCAAGAATCACGGGCAGTTTTTCTTGGGGTTTTTTCTTGAGGGTGGGGGTTTCAGTGGCGTGTGTACATAGACTGGCTGAAAAGGGAGGGCTAGACCTGATTGGGGTGGGGGTTTTATCAGTGGCGTGTGTACATAGACTGGCTGAAAAGGGAGGGCTAGACCTGATTGGGGTGGGGGTTTTATCAGTGGCGTGTGTACATAGACTGGCTGAAAAGGGAGGGCTAGACCTGATTGGGGTGGGGGTTTTATCAGTGGGGTGTTTACATAGACTGGCTGAAAAAAGTAAAATAAGTAAAACTTAAACATGTAAAATGGTTAAAAATTAGCTGAAAATTTCTAAGAAATAGACCGCATTATTCAAGCAACTGTTTCTAAGAAACAAGCGTGCGTATTAGTAATTGACTACCACGTTTTTATGTAAGTCAGTTTTCATTTTAAGCACGTTTTGCGTTTTTTAGAAAATCCATTATAAAAAGTCTTACTTAGCCATAGCTTTCCAACCCAGCAGTTGCTTAGGCTGATCGGTCGTCGCTTTCCTATAACAGGCCAACGCTTCATCATCGCGTTTCAATCCTTCATAAGCGGCGCCAAGAAATATATTAGCATTGTAATTGTCTGGCGAATCTTTGAGCACAGCCTGGCAGAGTTCCGCCGCCTCGTCGAACCGCTCAGCTGAAAGAGCTTCGTTAGCCGATTTTAAACGAGCTCGAATCGACATGATTTTGTTGCTGTTGCTTTTTAAAAAATGTTTGTATGGGTCTCCTTCTGTCCTTTCATGAACAGGAAATTGAGACAACTATTGCAAAATTAGAGCATTATATTGATCAAACACAGCGAAATCGTACATTTTAAGCTCGAATTTACTGGGGATAGCTACCGTGATTAAACTACAAAAACTTAGTTCTTAAAATTTTGACTGCTGATGACATTTGACTACCAGTGACATTTGATTGCCAGTGACATTTGACTGCCAGTGACAATTGACTACCAGTGACATTTGACTACCAGTGACAATTGACTACCAGTGACATTTAACTGCCAGTGACAGTTTGACTACCAGTGACATTTGACTGCCAGTGACTTTGATAACCGATCATTGAGGGTAGGGTTAGGTTAAGGTTATGATTAGGGTTTAGAATAAATATTAGGGTCAGGGACAACTTAAACTAACTATTTTAACTAGTTTCAGTTGTCCCTGATTAGGGATCAGGTTAAGGGTTAACATATTCTTTTCTGAATGAAAACCAAAATAAACAAATGAGTTTGCATGCAAAAAGATCAATAAGCTACAGATCGATGATCTATTCAAGTTTACAGATTTATTTTACTCGATTGAACATAAAATTAAAATAATAAATGAAATACAATTTAGAAAAAATCTTAGAATGCAAACAGTTCAAGTAAACGCAGACAACTGGATAATAAAAATGGCGTCACTTTTGCTATCCGCTGGATAAATAAAACGTAATTTATATGTATATACTAGGTAAACTATTATAGGTAATGCCACTAATAGTAAAAGTACACGAAATGTTGAAAATAACGCATTTACGCAAGTACGAAAATAGGGTAAAATAAACAAAATGATTTCGAATTTAAACACGATTGAACAATATGCAACGCAAAATCTAGCTAGTTTAAATGCCCACCTATCTTGAAGTTGCCTTACATCGTACGGGCGCAACACCAATGATTTAGTCAGTCTTTGGCTTAGCAAAATAACGCTCAATAGTACCAACGCCGGTTCGTCCATCCGCTGCAATCCTGGCTCGTTTTCCACCGCCGGATGCTGATCCACCGGCAGGTCTACCAGACGATGAAGCTGCTTCAATTCGTTTCCGACTACTAGCAGAGTTGGAGCCTGGTGTGAAGCACGCCGAGCCATCGTTTGAATAATCGTTAACGGCTGTTTGAATAGCCGATCGACTTAAACAAAAGTCCAGATGACGATTGAGACCCGCTAGGCCGCCTGGCTGCGACGCTGAGCAGATTGGGCATGACAGTGCAGATTCGCTAGCACTACTGGCGCTAGTCTTTGTTTCAACGCTCGTTGATTCAACTAAGTTGAATTTCGATGCGTTTTCTGATGTTGAACTCGTCACTGGCGTAGACGATTTTGAAACAGTTTCGTTAGAACTGGAGGAACAAACAGCCGCAGTAGTATTGGTCTTTGTTGACGTTTCAGCGATAGTCTTTGTCGATCTGACGAGCAGCTCATCTAACCGAGCCTGCTTTGGTCCTGCACTGCCGACACCGCTGCTGCAGTCAGCAATGACGGCCTTCCTAGGCGTCAACGAGGACACCCGGACGCCCAGCAAGCGAATACGCGGTGCAGGACGTCCCGGCAGGAACTCCTGGCGCAGCAAAGCCGCGGCAGCTGATTGGATCGCCTGCACAGAATCCGTAGCCGAGGGCAAGCCGTGACTTCTAGTGAGCACCTCGAACGTGTCCAGCTTTAATTTAATAGTCACCGTTCGACCAAGGAAGCCGGACTTGGTCAGGTGTCGCACAAGAGATTCGCACAGCTCCGGAAGTTTCTCGTCTAGTAGCCAGGTTAAACTGTCAGTAGCTTGAAAGGTTCGCTCAACGCTGACACTTTTCCTATCGGGGTCCGTTTCGCTGCTAACTGAGCTGCTTGACTGTTCTGTCTGAATATGATGAGAAAAATGCATTTTTTAACAAAAACATTTTTTGTTAAAGTAGCTTCTAGCAGCATAAATACTCGTATGCATGTGGTGACTTAACAGCACTGCCATAGTCCTTGCCACATACAGTGTGTGATCAACAAGTCCTACCGGTCTTCTCCAATGCTCCAATTTATTTATAACCCGCTACACTTTTTCTGAGCCCTCCTGATTCTGGCATACTTTCTAGAAGCCTAGCAAAGTATTACAGCTTAGATACAAGCCTGGCTTGAACTAATATTTTGTGCACTCAAACAGAAAAACTGCTGTAATGTTGTGCAACGCGCTTGAAAACTACTTAAAGTAGGAATATCTAAATATTTCTGGAGAAATTCTCCAAAGAGGACTAAACCACTGACGTTCCAATAAGTCTCTAACAGACTTCTTATTTCTTTGCCACTAACCCCACTTTTCTGTGCTTCTTTTATGATTTGATTCCTTCTGCGAATCTGAATTCTGGGACGCAATTATTGAAACTGTCGCAACAATCTTCTTGTCCCAAATAGCACGGATCCTGCTGTACGAGCGCTCACGAACTTGACCACACACAGGTACACAGATAAGTATTCAGGCATACTATTTCCGTCAGGTACGAGTATGTACACATTCTGTGCCTTGGGGGTTTGGCCCTTAGAGGCGTGAATCGCACGCCAAGCCCCAGACTGGCCAATTTCCACGCAAAAGCCTAAAAGTCACGATGAAAACTATTGCGTACGTTAGAGGATTGACGAAATATAAAAGTACCCTGTGTTCTTGAACTTTCATGTGTCGATGAGCAACTGGAATTCCCCTTTAAATTTGATCCTTTGTTAAATCAAGACCAAGACTCAAGCTATATTTAGAATACTTATTTGAAAAAAAACCATCCAGATTTTCAAAAATGAAAATCAACGAAACAGTGCAAGATATACACCAAAATTGACAGGCAGATACTATATTACAGATAAGCTGACAGATTCGTCAGAGTCAGAGATAAACTCAAATGAATGCAACAGATGGTCACGATGGACAAGGACGCCTAAACTTAGAAATCTGGACTGGCAACTGAGCTCTCTGGCTGGGCCATTTTGCTACAGTTTTAGGCCTAAGCAAACGTATAGAAAATTCCAACGCTGATATATATTTATTCCTTTAAGCGCATTTAGTATGACTACATAGATTTGAAGTTTGAGGCTGAGGCTGTCATTGTAGTGACCTTCGCGAAATTTCTACACCGTACGATGTTTATTTCTACGAGTATAAAATTCTGCGATAGAGTACGAGATAAATTCTAGAAACTTCTCTCTGTAGCTATTTCTAATTTCGTAGCAAATATTTATACTCAATAGATGTTTAATTACTGTAATTTATCATCATGCAAAATATGAATACCGTACGGACTATACTAACTATAGAATTTGTTTTACTTTACTAAAATGATTCTAGAAATTTCCGGAAGGCCAAATTTAAATTTAATACTAGATATTGATTATATAGTAGCTAAATCAGTTTTTTTCTCCAAGCTTCTTTCTTCTACACTCCAAGAAACTCAAGTGCTAACAAGAGAAACAAACCGAAGGCGAACCACCCACCGCCTAGCTCTGCCTTATTCCTTTCACAAGTTGCTACATCATGCAATTCACAGCCACGAGGACGAACCTAAATGCCTGAAGATAAGAAAGTCAGGGATGCTGTACATCCTGTGTGAGTGTGTGCCTGCGAACAGCATTGGCTCAGGAGTCAGCGCCAATTGCTTCAGCGCTAGCTGCGAGACGGTATCGCCGAAGGCGCTGCGCCAAAGTGCGTACAACTTTCCATTGTTAATATCCCTGATTGATGCGAAGCTTACCCCATAGCCAAATCCACCAGAAAGGCCAAGGCAGGCCCGCATATAGAATTGATAAGTGAGCGGCCGGCAGGCGTGGTACAAAGCGCCACGCTGTTCGTACAAATCCCGGCAAGTTGACACACCAAGACTGTTTAACCAGGCCTCGGTTACGCGACCAATTCCGGGCACTTTTCTAACCGGAAGTTGCCTAATAAACTCCAGCACCCGGTCTGAGCTACCGGCAACTCGGTATTGACCGTTGGGCTTGTTAAAATCTGAACCAATTTTGGCTACCATAGGATTCGGCCCGATGCCAGCGCTTGCGGTCAGGCTGCTGGAGATGAATACTCGATAGCGCAATTCCGCTACAGCTTCAGTGGCGCTAGCGCCGAATTGGCGCCTACCCGATAGCGCCGCGAGATGACAATTGGGACAGACGCGATTGCGATCGTCTGTTCCCGCTTTGGGATCAAAGCACTCATCGTTAGCGTCTACTGCCTTGATAACATCATCTACTTCAGCATCCGGATTTGCGTTAACATCCGCATCTACCTCAGCATCTGCGTCCGTCTTAACATTCGAATCCGCATCTACCTCAGCATCCGCGTCCGTCTCAACATTCGAATCCGCATCTACCTCAGCATCCATGTCCGTCTTAACATTCGAATCCGCATCCGAGTCAGAATCTTCGCTACAGCTTGCATCGGCCAAAGCGTCCGCATTTGAATCTGAATTCGAGTTGGTGCAAAAAGCCGGTTGTAAAGTTGAAGCGATATTCGAGTCTGGCGAATTCTGTTCGACATGACAATCCGAAATCGAACACTGACAGGTGGCCTTAGGCCCGGGTAGCAAATTGATTGCCTGTCTATTAGCTAAATGATCGGTGATGTCCAAATAAGCTTCATCAAGACTAGCAGCCGAAAATTGAGGATCGTAATCAGCCAGAACAGCTTGCACTTGGCGGCTGACTTCTTTGTATCTGAAGAAAAATTAATTAAAAAACCGAAATGAACTGCTCTGAAGATTAGATAAACACGTGACTGTCAAACAAAGGGAAAAAGGCCAAACAATTGAAAATCCAGGCCAGTGCAATATCGAGTCTCAAAAGTAATCCTTCAAAGGGAATAAAATTCTAGAAATTTCTCCAAGAAATCTCTGGACAATTTTTTAATTAAACGTTAACAGGAACGGCAGAGCTCATTGAAAAAAAAACAATAGAAAGCTTCCACTTGATTACTAGATCATCACAAAAAATCAATACGTACCTCCGAAACCGACAGGGCACAATGACTAGTTGCGGACAAAGCTTCTTGGCAATAAAGCCTGGCATAGCGGCTCGAACTCCGAACCTTCTAGCAGCATAGTTACTAGTGCTAAGCATATCGTTACCGCCAACAGCCATTGGCACGTGTCTCAATCTTGGATTATCCAGCATTTCAACAGCCGCATAGAAGGCGTCCATGTCGATGTGGACGTGTGTCCGACTGAAATCTGCCGCGGACACGGCCCGTCGGATCTCGGCGTCTCCGGCCCGCTCGCCAGCTTGCAGGGCTTCTCTGGAAAGCGCGTCAATTTTCCGTCGAGTTTCTTCGGCTCGTTTAGCATCAGCCTGCCTTTTAGCCTGTTGACGCTGGTAGAACTTTGAGCCTCGCGACGCCTCTTCAATAATCTGACTAATGCGGGCTTTATCTATGCCGGTCATGCCGGCTTTGTTGTCGTTTAATTCAATTACATTTTTCCGGCTTGTATCGGACGACGAATTCGCCATCGTAATTTTTGTTGCGCGTATGTTTTGCAATTTATATCGGCTTTCTAATCTGAAATATTTATTGTAAGAATAAATAAAACCAAAAAATAAATGAATCGTGTTACTTAGCTTAATTACATCCTTAACCATTTCACCATAACGTGCCTTTTGTGAGCGGAATATTACCAGATGTTCTATCGATTTGTGTTAGAAGCGTATTAATTACTACACTACCGACAGTGCTAGGGATTGTAATATAGTATACTTTTTTGCGATTGAATTCGTTCAAACTGCAAAACCTTTCGTCCACAAATGCTTTCTTAATGGGAGCTAAATTTAGATCATACCATAGACAACTGTGTTCACGCAAAACGGTTCATCCAGTTTGTAAAACATTTCGTCCCCTAGACTAGAGACCGAGTGTACTGTTCCTACCATAGTTAACACCCAATTGACAGTTTGCTTTTGCTACCACTACAGCTACAGTAACGCATATCTTCTATTCTGAACCCGGCAAAACAGTCGAAGATGAACCGAGGCCTGGCGGATGCACATTTTGAAGAGAGAGGTCGAAGCTGCACTGCACGTGATTACACAGGAGAAGTGCCAGCAATGGACCAATCACACTGTGGGTTACTACGGCCGCTGTTTGGACTACGAAGACATTTTGAACTAACATTCTAACAAGAGACACTGTTTTTGCTTTGTTCAATATCTCGTGATATCAAATAAAGTCGCTCCGTTTAGCTGTTTGGACGAAGGGTTTAGACGAAATGTTTTACAAACTGGATGAACCGTTTTGCGTGAACACAGTTGTCTATGGATAATCTAAATTTAGCTCCCATTAAGAAAGCATTTGTGGACGAAAGGTTTTGCAGTTTGGACGAATTCAATCGCAAAAAAGTATATTAGCGGTGAAATTACTCTCGTATCTCCAAGAGTGTCAGCTCTCTGTACCCGAAAAAAACTGCGTTTCAATTCATAAAAAACTTTTTGAGCACACGTGACACAAGCGTAGCTATTCAGAGAAGTGCTAAGTTATTACTGTCAGCTTACTATTTTAGATCTTAAGCACGTATACGATCGTACTAAATTTCTATTCTTCAACCTATATTGAAGAATATTCAAGAATATTCAAACTGATATCTTGAAATGTTAGGGTCAAAAATGGAGTAATCAAGTACGGCTATGTTCCAAAACCCGGTCGACATAAAAGCAAAACACTATGATTGACTATATAGCTAGTTTCTCTACTTTGAGTTTTACGAAAAATCTAACAAATGATGCTTAGAAGCGATAAAAATGAGTCAGAAATCACGCATCCGTGTTATGAAAAGTACTAAGTAATCACTTTGTACAATTGCGAACTGGATACAGCAAGCAAGCAAGCTCATATATCTCTGCCAAGCCAATCCGGCTAGCCAAGCCGTGTCGGGCTCTTCCTTTACCTGACCAATAGCGGCCAGGCAAAGGCAGAGCAAAGAAAATTCCGGATATTAATGCATCACCAGCAGAGCCGTGTAACAGCTAGTCAAACTCACACTGATCAAGAAACTATCAAAACAACACCATTAAGCATGCAACAATTAGTTGAGGAGGACAGCAGCGGAAAAGATCAAAGTGAAGGCTTCTTGAAGGCATTCGCAGCTTATACAACGGCCCATGGACTGGCTAGACTGACGACATCAACAAGAGGCAACGTTGGTCGCTTACTATGGATAGTGTTCATCCTATGCGCTTACACTGGTTTATCGTTGCATACAATACTACTGATGAGCACGTTTTTTAACCAGCCGCGATCAACTAAGCTAGATCCAAACATTGACTTCCGCTATCCGGACATCTATCTGTGCAACACCAATCCCGTCAGCTACAGTAAGGCACTCAATCCTATTAGCAACACCGGTCGGTACGCGAGCATCTACAGGGCCACTGAAATGCAAGACTATATGAGTCTACTACGAAATGAAGTGGAGAACCCCGAAGAGACTGCACACGTTAAAGCGCTTAATGAAGAGTTGGTCAAATGGCAGAGAAACATAACAGATGCCATGCTGCAGTACAATCATGGTAATGATGCAAGCAATATGCTTGTTTATTGAGGCAAAGTTTTATTACTCAAGCGGTGACTAAGCTATAAAGTTACTTTATGCTTTGGCTAAGTCTTCCCGCGTTGGTTAACATGCCGTTTAAGCCATATTTATATGCAATAAGGCGCAAGGAGAAACTAATTAATCACTAAGCGCATTTATAAAATAAAAACTGCGCTAAGAGCTCATGAAATTTTAATTCAAACCACTAATGCCTTTTCAGAAGATCTGACAATTTGTCGCCACACGTTGGCTGGCTTGGAGTTTGAAGGCGTCACAAGCGAAGCGTTAGTCTACGACCTCAACACGCTCGTGACAAAACGCTCTCGGTGTATTAACTGGAGTCAGGCTAGACGCGAACTGCACCAGTTATTTAACAACAACATATCAAAGCTGGCGCCAGATTGGAATCACAGTCGATGCAGAACGCCACCATTCGATCATTGGACTGTACATGCGTTTAAGAAATCGATTGGTAAGTGACGCTTTGATTTCATCTACATCGATTGAAACAAGACACCCCTCTCTCATAAATCGAACCCTCTTTTACAGGCACTACAAACAATCTTATCCAAGCCATCACTTTTGAATCGCAAGGGCCAGGCTGTTTTCACAGAACAAGTTCAGGTCAGGTGGATTTTAACTACTGTGGCACGCCGGTTTGCGGTGAGTTTTTGATAATGGGAAGATTTTTTTCAGCGCAAATGAAGTAGACTTCAGTTAACCTTTGTATATTAAAGCTCCTTTACCAAAACGTTCGCATTTTTACATATCACTAAAACTACTGAAACAAAAATAAATTCTTTCATTATAGCTCAAATATAAATGGATAAAAATCGCAAATCTTTTTAAATTCAGAGCTGTTTGTGAACGGTTAGAACTTGCATCTTACTTTTTCAGCCATGAACCATCGTCCAGAGACCGAGTGCGTCACGCAGGAATCAAACAAGCCAATCTACATGGGAAACATTAGTATTTCAAAGTCTGGCAAGCCATGCTTGAACTGGGCCGATCTGCAGAACAAACGACTTGACGCGCACTATAGAAATCTTAATGCCAACTTTGAATATAAAGTTTTTCTACCAGAGATAAAGAACACGTCCAAAATGCACAATATGTGCCGTTCAGCTGTCGTTCTGTACAAAGACAGGTCTGCACAGCTAGGATGGAGAAGCGACAGCTCACTATTTATAGATGGCGAGGAGATTGCCGATATTGAAAATCAACCTTGGTGCCTGGTGTCCGGTCAAGGCGGCAACATTAGCAAGGAGTTTTGCGCGATTCACAGCTGCGGTAAGCTTTGCAGAACTATGTACGGTAAGCTTAATAAGTAGTTAAAAGTAATTCCATATTCGCAGTTACTCTGACAACACCGTATTCATCTTAACTAATCGAAAAATACAACGGATTTCAGCCAATAACATACAGAGCATCTACGGAGTTATGCACATAAAACACAAGCCGTACATACTTTCTAAACTACTTGGTCACGAGAGCAAGTCAGAAATACTGGACTGCCAGTTCGGCTCGGTGAAGTGCACTTCGGCAGACTTCGATACCCTGCACCATCCGTACTACGGGGCTTGTTTCAAGTTCAAAAGCGAACGCTTCCTACGTGGCCTAACCCCGAAGCAGCAAGCGAGACGAAAGTTAAACATTCGACTATTCGCGGACGATCACAGCTATAAAGGCCAGACAACACCAAGCTATGAGCACATAAAAGGCATAGTAGCTGGACCGGCTAGTCGGGAAGAATTACGGCAAGCCGGTTATTACACATTTATCCTACCACCAGGACATTTTCCAGTAATTGGCCAGGCTCACACGGCTAACACTGGCAGCCACATTGAGTTCAAGATTGCTTACGAGAGAAACAAACGCGTACCTGTTAAAGATTCGAATTGTATCGTCTCGGAACAAACTGACGATCAAGATAGCGTTGAGTATTTCATTCCTACCTGGTCTTCAGAGGGTAGACCAATAAAGGACCGGCAGATGGACAGACAGAACAAACTGACGGAAACTATGGATAATCTAGATCCGTCGTATGGGTAAGCAGGTCTATAACTTCACTGGAAAGATATGCGAGATGAATTCCCTAATAAGACTAAGCGCTCTTTTGAAACCTATGTAGTATCTGTATGCTCATACAGAAGAGATTATACAGATTAGCCATACCTTATCCACTTTACATAGAAATCAGTAGATACGCCGACAGAGTCTGCGTAAAACACGAATTTTTGTGAAATGTGAGACCGGATGCTGATTAGGTAGAACTCATTCAAACTTGATGTTCTACTATAAACATGTAAGAACTGATTGCACTTTTTTGCAGCGATGTTAACAACCTAACGATGAAATTCCGAAACACACAAGAAACCTGCATCAATGACTACGTTTTGGCGAAGTTCATTAAACGTTGCGAGTGTCTACCATACTTTCTGCCAATACCAACCAAGTACCTAAAGTATCCGTGGTGCTACCAATGGAATAAGAGCGGCACGGACGACTATGGGCCGGCGATGCGCAGGCTTATTAAAGACGACGCCTGTTCTGCCGAGTTAATCAACAGTCTGGAAGACATTAGCAGCGAAGGCTGGAATCATTGCACTGTCAATTGCGAGATTGAGCGCTACAACATCCAACAGGTAAGTTGTAGACGTCAACGGTAAGCTTTTTAATTTCATTCAAATGACCACTCGCAACTAATTAAGGTATGACTAAAACAAGCCCTTCTCTGCACCGACATGCTAAGTACAGTCAGATTGATCACGAAGAAACAATCGAAAAGTTTGCGCGTACTAATAAGCTAATGAAAGAAAATCCGACAAAAAGCAGATTAGATCTTACATCAAACAAACTTTTTGCAGATTGTGGTTTTTCAGCCAAAGAAGACTTCGAAGCTTCTCGAAAGACAAAAACTTGTGTGATGCACTCACTCGTCTTTTAGAAAATTAAAGGCGATATGGTTAACACGACTCAAAGGGTTTGAACATGACTCAAAAGCGACAAATGAATAACATGTCTAGCGACCCAGATAAACATACGCATTAGTAAATCAGTAAAAGTAAAAACAGTAGAAATCTAGCATTCATGATTACTTTTATTTGTCTTACCAATGAATGGAACAAAATATTATTTTAGTCTCAACCCTATCCTTCATTAAACAGATTAACAAATACTGGCCGGACATATTCTACCATGGATTCATGACAACCCTGCAAAAGCTGCTCACGCTGAAAGGCTTTCCCAAGACAGTCAGCCCGGAGCTTGGCCTATCAATGCTATTCTACACACACGAGAAAGCCAGATCCATTTCAACAACGGAGAATGCCAGTATTGTGCAGACAATGCAACAAATGATCGACGCGGCTAGAAGCAATCTAGTTTGGATAACAATCGGCAGTGCGGTTGAACACGGTCTAATGATCGAGGAGGAGATCTCCTACACGGCTAATAATCTACTAGCCGAGATGGGCGGCGCTCTGGGCCTATGGTGCGGCATATCGCTTTTGACATTCTGCGAACTGCTAGAACTAGCTGTCTACGTGGGCCTGGCTTACTGCAAACGGGTCGCCGACTGGTGGAATTGGTGGCGCATCAACGCTAGGGCAACCAAGGCTGAGATAGCTGCCACTGCTGCTGCCGCTGCTGCTGCCGCAAAGGCCGCGACTGGCACCGGCGGACAACAGGGTGAAGCTGCCGAAAATTCCGTGCCGTTAAATAAGCATTAACGCAATAACTTTGATTATTAATTTACAAGAATAACCGATCAATTTCAAACAAGAGCAGACAGACGCGGACAGAAAGACAGATGGACTTCTTATATTCAGATAGACGGACATTTCATATTCAGATGGACGGACTTTTCATATTCAGTTGACGGACTTTTCATATTCAGATCGACGAACTTATTGTTAAACCTACATTATACCCTTACACCGTAGATTCGTAGTTATACCATGCACATTCAGAAAATTCTGGTCTCTATCAAATCCTTAAGCGATATTTTACCATTACCAAGTGTAACAGACTAAATCAGGCCATATAAGTATTACTTTTAACGTTCTTTTTTCTCCCGTTAATTAAGCGTGCACCTCTAACGAAGATAAAAAATTATTTTATAAGTTTAATATTAGGCTTATTGTATTCGGTGTTGACCCTGTTTTATTATATTGGCAAAATCCCACATGCACTACTTACAGTAACGCACTGTGTCAAGCTGTTGGATTCAACTATCAATAGGTAGCTACTCACTTGAAGTAATTTACTAACCAATCTAATCTACTGAACACATTTTTACATGCGCTTACGAATTTAAAGGTAAGAACTTATCGATAAAAAACTACAAAGAAACAAATTTCCAGACGAAAGCAAATCAAATGGACGACTTAATTTATTTCATTTTGTAAGCATAATTGCAGCTACACTGCATCGATTTGCACAGTAACACAATATTCACATACTGTAACTCATTTGCAATATTGCTTGAAATGAGTTATGTGGTAAAATGCATTGAAGCCATAAATTGATGCTCAAAATGCCAATTCGAGTACTGAAGTGCAGAACAACGAATTGAAATCAAATATAGCAGATTATCATTCGTCACACCAAGGCAGCATGCAAAGATGCAAAGATCCAACATAAGCATCTCAGTCATCCTAGAAATCCGAGATGTTTCAAACCTTTAGTGACAGAGGGCTTCCGAAATCTCAGTACCTCAAAGATACAAAGATTATCATAACGACATAAAGCATGGGGGCTTTTTGCAATCTCAATAGGATATATTTGTACTGTAGGTAGGTGGTCATAACCCAAAGATCTTTAATTAGTTGATTGATTACTCCTGCCCCAATTGGGCCAGATGTGCAACCGACAGCTTAGCGGCAGCTAATGCGCGGCGCACCTGAAGACTACGTACGGCTGTTCAGTTCAAGGACTGGAGGTCACCACACACACCCTGAATTACCCCAGCTAATTCTGGTACCCGTTTTACAGCTGGGGAAACTGAAGCAATGCAGAGTTAAGTGTCTTGCTCAAGGACACAAATTGTTCCAGTGGGATCCGGAATCGAACTCCCGACCTTAAGCTGCGAGTCGGACGCTCTAACCACTAAGCTACAACCCCATTTAAGATCTTATAAGCCTATTAGTTTATCCGAGCGATTAGACAGGGGGATGACAGCTTAATGGATAGCTAGAAGTCCCAAGCACATGTAGAAATTTAAAATGACCTACAGGCATTGTAAGCCTTTTCAATTTGCTCACGTCAATCAGTATCCGCAGGTTCAATAACTCCCAAGCAAACGTTGGCAAAGTCTACAAACAGAGGCAGCTGCATCGCCCGCTCCAGGTCAGCTTCCGGTCTCCGACTGCCGTTAAGTCGGACGAGCAGCTCTCGCAGCTCCGGATTGCCTAGCAGCTTAATGAGCTGCGGGCACTGCCGCAGTCGGGCTAAATTTTCAGCTGCCAAATAATCTTCGCTGTCCAGACCGAGATCTAGCAGCTCGGCGCAAGGCGCGGGCGGCGGCTGCTTCTTCTGCTCTTCTGCTAGCTGACGTCGCCTTCTTTCGGCTAGAAATTCGCGAGTCTCTCGCTCCTCTTTGGCATTGCAGCTGGCGCGATGACGGGCGCAACAAGCTGTCGAACAATAGCGAGCCAGCTGGCAGCCAGGGCAGCGGTACTTCGGCGCCGGTGATTCGCATACTGAGCAGCGAAGACGATCAAGCTTAGGCAAAGGCCGCGGGCGTAGGAAACTTCCGCTGGCGCTACCGCTGCCACGACCACGACCGCGGCCGCCTCCGCGACCACGATAGCCAGAGAAGCCGCCTCTTCCGCCTCCCCTGCCTCTGCCTCTTCCTCCGCCACCTCGATAATTATTATAGCCGTTATTGATTGGCCCAGTTAGAGAAGTATTGCCGCCTGCTTCGGTTACTCCTACATCTGCAGCAGGGTTAGCGGCAGCTGCTGCTGCTGGATGGCAATTGTTGCCATGGTATCTTTGCTGCCTAAATCGATTCATGCAATAACATTTGATTTTTTCAAATGCCAGTCCATTATATGCGAGAAATGTGCTACCATTTCTAATAAAGCTATATAACGTTTTTACCAGTAAGAGTTTAGGCTACTGCACGCAAAGCGCAGTTTAAGTTAAAAATTATCTCATCAAGCTCAAATAATTACACTTAAAAACTGATAAAATGGCAATTAAGACAATTTACTGTCAAATTGAACCACTTATTATGCCACTAAAGAAGCTGAGTACTTTAAAGAGCTCGTGAGAGAAATAAAACAGCTACAGAAAGCAAGCAAAAAAGCAAGAACGCTTGAAGTTTCTGACTCGAAAAGCTAGCTAAAACTTGTCTGGGACTCTCTGAGAAAGCCCACGGGCGAGCAAGGAAAGAAAAAAAACCACTTGTCTAAGCTGACTAAGGCTTGTATAGACTGAATCGAAGAAAAGAAGCTATGCGTACAATGGGGGGGGTCTCTACCTCCCTACGATTGTAAAAAAACTAGGGTTTAAGAGTTTCAAGATGCTGCCGTAATTCGTGCACACTTTCAGGTGTGGGAATAACCAACTTGAGAGAAGTGGCAGACAGCTTGAAAATGCAGACGGTTTTGAGAGTACAATTGACTGTCTCACCCCGGAATATTTCGGACCAAATACGAGCGTAGGTTCTCAATGTACGAAAACAATCTGCCAATTACATAGAAGTATTACTAAGTAGATGCTTTTCAACTAAGTGGGGCTGAAATGGACGGTGTTCGAGAAGCAAAATGCTAATGCAACAAAAACATGAGCTTCTAACAATGGCTGCTGCAAAGGGAAATAAGAGAGACATGCTAGGGCACACAAGAGGTGAGCATTAGACTCGCACAGCCGATCTTTACGCCAGCCAATAGAACCCCGTAGAAAACCCTACTGCACCCAACAATGAAAGAAAAAATGAGATAGATATTAGAATAGAAATATGTGCTCAATGTGGTTGCACTGGTTCAGCATTAAGAGACTGCAATTTTCATTAGCCCAAGATCATACTGAAGCTCAAGAAGCAAACCTCTAACTGATATTCAGCAACATCACTGACTTAATCATGAATAACAACGACAGTAAGCAAATCAAAGCGAATAGTCTAGGTAAAGGCAACGATCTCTATTGCCAAGTGTCTGGATTCTGTCAGCGCACAACTATACACGGCCTGTCTCATATGTACCAATCGAAAACATCAAAACGGAAAATCTTTTGGCTAACAGTATTCGTGCTTGGCCTCGTTGCTACTATAGTGCATCTGACATTTCATGCGATGCAATTTCTGGAATCGCCAACCATTATCACGTTGGATCATGAAGGTTCTGAATTCGAATTTCCCGACGTCACAATCTGCTCGCAAACGCCTACAACAAGTCGATTCTACGAACGAGGAACGGAAAAATTTCCAAACATACAAAACGGCTTTACAGCGATGGATCTTCTTTTGTATCCGGTTTACAATCAAACATACGATTCCGTACATTTGCTTCCCTACAAAGAGGAAATTCTATTACATAAAAGACTAATACAGCACCAGTATGCATCTATGCCAACAAAGCACAAAGGTTTCGCCCTCGATGAGCTGGTTATCAAATGTAGCTTTCACAAGTCAGATTGCAGATTACAGTTCACCTTACTACAGAATCCGTATTATCTGAACTGTTATACCTTCCAACCGCCGGAACGAAACTTAAAGACTACTAGACCAGAAGACGGCCTGTTGCTGCTTCTGTACATAGGAAATGCCCAAAAGAACAATATCTTTCCAGGCAAAAACGCTACCATAACTAGCCGCAGTCGACCAACTAGTCAAAAAAGGGAAACTGGCAACGATTGGTTTGCTCGAATTCTTCTACCGGAGTACGAACCGGCAGGCGTGAAAATTGTCTTCCACGAAAAAGACGCATTCCCAGCTCTTAGAGCAGCTGGCTCGATTGTGGGAGCCGGACAGTTTAGCGAGATCGAATTAGGTAGGTAAAAAATTAACTGCTTTGCTCTTATTACACAATTAGATCTGAAAAGGATCCCGCGTCGAGATGTTATCGAGGGAGTCTTTGATTACGATTTGATAAAACTTACAAAAGCTAGTCTTTAAATCACGCTTAGAAATTTGATACAAGTGAGCTGGGAGAAACTATTAACATTACTTTAAAAACTATACTTACCTACCAACAGGTATGATACAAGAACGAAAACTAAACAAGGGATCCTCACCCTGTGTTGACACTGAACCAAAAGTGTGGTTTCTAACCAGTTTAGACGAATCTGGTTGGCCTGTGTTTCGCGAATTCAACGCCGAACCTGGCGACTGCATTTACGAATTTCAACAGCGAGACCTATACAAGGAGTGCGGCTGCACTAGCCACCGAGTACCGCTGCAGCGAGATCACAAAATGTTTAACAGCATTGATCGTGGCGATCAAGTAGGCTGGTGCTACAACAGCACTAGCTTGTTACTAGATCTTGGGCTAGATGTCAACCAGATTGTCAAATCGGTGAAAGGGGATCCTGCCAAACTAGTTAATATCAGTAAAACAGCGATCCAATCTAGCCACGCCAATAGTCGCCTGGTGGAGCGCTATTTACGAAGAGTCAACTGTCATGATAGCCTATTGGACAGGTTCAGCGATCCGCACTACAACAGTATCCAACAGTGCACTGACGGCGGCGAAAAGGCGCTCTATGCCTGCCAGAAAAACGAGTACAAATCTGTTCATAGCACAGCTAGCTGGCCAAGATATTCGGATATCCAAGAAATTATCGAGGAGGATATTCTTCCAGCACTGCTCATACCGAAGAACAATCTTAGCGACGGCAATAAAACTAAAGTTGAGTATCGACCATTAGCGCACGATCTATTCGACTTCGATTCGAACGGCCAGTGGACAGCTCAAGTGGAGTTAGTAAAAGAAAATTTTGTTAAACTGCAACTACACCCAGTCGAGGTGCTAGTCAATGTGCACAGAGAGGAACCGGCATACAGCATCTGGGAGGCGCTCGGAGAACTAGGTGGCATCATCGGACTATGGTTGGGCATGAGTTTCCTTGGCGTCATTGAGGTGTGCGAATTCCTTATCAATTTGACATCGGCTGCTAGACGAGGCAAGACTTTACAGTTAGTGAAGCGACAAGAGCCCGATGCAGTGAGCGGGCCCTATGGAGAAGCTGAAAGTGCAGCGCCAGAGCTTCTCCTATCGGAAATATCGAATGGTGTCGACGTGGATCAGCCGACGCAAAATTGCTGATAATAAACACTAATTGAATTCTCAATAGACAATATGTACTTTAGTATTAGCATAACTAACCCTAGTGAAAAATGAGATATGTTTATTAAGTTGCATTTGTTTCTATAATCGATTATAACTCTAAAATAAAGCAGGAAATATTAAAATGCGAATAGGGAAAGAAAAGTTTTTTTAATAAATCCATCTAAAAACTTTTTTTTAACTTGGCAAGAAAAACCTATAGATAAAATACCTACCGAATCTGTATACTCGATTAAAAAAGCAAAGGACAAAACATTTATAGCTTGGTTTGTTAATGTATTTAAGTGCCTTCTCATGAGAACATAACAAAATATACGTGTACACAATCATGCATGCACTGCGCAAGCGAACCAGAATGCAGCAAGCCCAGTTTGATAAACACATTTTCTGTCAACTTGATTGACAAAGTCTGGAATATACATGTAGAAATGCTTTTTTATACTTCAAGCAATTGACAACAAGCTGATGATTTTAATATATCAAAAAGCTTTAACACAATTAACAGTGAAAAGAACAATATAAAAAACAAGAGAAAGCGAAGGCAACCAAAATAAACATGACGACCAGTTTAGGCCAAAAGGCCCGATCAACAAACCAATTCAACCAGCAGCAAAGTCCGATAAACCAATAGGAAAGCATTTCACCTGCCGATCCGACACTAAATAGTGATAAGCGGCCGAGCGCCAGTTGCCATGGCAACTAGACTCGCCGTTGTTTGAAATCAAAGCTGGCGCAGTTAAAGTCACCCGACCGTCAACCTCGGGCAGGTAGCCAGTCTCTAGAGGCTCCGCATTGATTACAAAAACTGCCAGGGACATTAGAGCGGCCGATAATGTTCTTAGTTGAACATCAGAAGAGGCCGAGTGGCAGCCAATAACAAAGAGACCGGCACTGTCCGAGCGACCGATGCGAGTTCGCTGGCACAGGCGCAGAATGGCGTGAGTTACTTCGGACGGACTGTGGCCAAGGTACACCTGCAATAGATTGATGCTGAATTAACACACAGGTATTATTGCGGATTAAGGCGTTAAAGAAATGGACGAGTAAAATCATAATGATGGATTGCAACAGTGACTAAGAGTAGAATGAAGAGCATCTGATCACGAGAATGGATAAATTGGGGATCTTTATGAGTAAAGTCCATTTGATCAGATGCAACTAACTAGGGACAAATGATAGAGAGTAGTTAAACAGACCTACCAGAGGACTAATATCTTCCAAGACTAGAATAGGTCTGCCGCCTTCGACTGCAGTCAGTGTTTCATACTGCTGAGCTAGGTGTTCCAGAAGTCGATCCAACGAGCTTCTTTCATCGCCATCGTTAGCTAGTAAAATTTCATGTACGCTGCTATAAGTAGACGCGTCGCGTCTGGCGCCAAATTTTTGCAGAGCAGAACGCGCAGCTTCCTCACTAGTTAAAGTGGCCACCCAATGTACACGGGACGAAACAGTGGCCGAAGAGCGCTGTTGATTGGCTGAGATTAACCGAGGTGGCAGCCAATGAGCGCAGAGCTCGGCTAAAAAGGCGGTCACGTGATCGGAGGAGCCATTAACGAAACAGAGCCGCGAGCGTCTGATGATAGCCAGTCATTTAGAAGCCCACCAGAAAGTTTTAAAGCGTGACTGCTTGACATGCAAGTGTTTGCCTTGGAACTTGGAAAACCTGGAGTCAAATATGGACGGTGGAAAGTACGAATAAAGGAATTTAAGTATACTTCAAATGCAAGTGCAGCTGTATAATGCAGTAGGCTATGCTGTCTGTTTTATTTGGCCCTATGAATAATTTACAGGATTAAAAATCTGATTATTGTTTGTTTTATTTTGTGACTACAAAGGTGTACTTGTACTTGCACAAGCTAAGTAGAAGCATCTAGTTTTTTAAAATCTATAGAATACGATTTAATATTCCTAGCTGCAGCCTAAAAAGCAAGAATAATGCAAAGAAACAATAGCATACATTTATGTTTAGAGAAAACATGGCGATGATAAGTAGCTTTACAACAGTGTATATTAGATTTCTACAATAAACATTAAGCAGCATTCATTATTTTATATATGTACTCTTAACGATAATAAAATACTTGCTCCAATATTGCGCTCGGCATTAAAAAATTGCACATATCGATAAATAAACGCAGTTTCGAAACGTCAAGTCGCTGCAATCTACAACTTTTTGCAACGCAACAGTTCATGCGTTATTGACAGGAATACTATAGTTGCTTGATTTTCTTTGTACTTTGAATTCGATAAAAACGCGAAATAAAATATACGATAAACGGTAGTCACAAAAATTAAAAACGGATAACGAAGTTTAACTACTTTTTTACGCTTAAGTTAAACTCTACTAAACCCCTCAGCTTTCGTTTTTTCCTAACCAGAACCCCATTCAGGAGCTGACGCCTGTAGAAGATATGTATATAAGATAGTAGATTTATACTAAGAATACTTTCTATTACACACTAGGCTGTTTATTTCAGTAAACCAGTCAACCCATATCCGACAGGCCACTTAATTGCTGTTGGTCAGCTTCAGTGAGTGAGTGGGGTTTGGTGATGGTTATCGTTTATTGATTTTTCTGGCTGGCCAGACAGCCACACCCTATCCTTACCCCCCCCCGCTAGCCCCAACTTGATTAGCCAACCAGAGCGACTTGGTGGGTTGGGTGAGGTTTATCGATTTTTCAGACTGGCCGCACAACCCCACTCCAATTGTCCTACCACCCAGCCAGTAGGGCCCTAAGTATTAACTAAGCCAGCTACCTAGTAACTAAAGTACTGTACTGGTATTGTGGTCAATTATTATTAGTAAAATACAAAGCGATTCTTCGGTAGCTGTTACAACTAGCAGATTTATTCTTCGCAGTCTTAAATCGTGTGTTTAAGATCACAGTGATGGTTCTCAAATCTCAACTCAACCATGTTGCATTCCAAATCCACATACGTGAAAACAGTGTGTAAAGCTATGTTTTAAAAAAGCTGCAAAATGCTTCAAATAAAAATGAAAAAGTTCAAAGCTACATCAACTAACAAATATGGACTTCGTGTTTGTGGACAACAATAGAAACTTGGTCTACGAAAAACGAACTATTTTAAACTGCACTTCATCGCATTACAACAAAAGAGAAAGAAAACGCAGAAAAATGATGCAGGAAAAGGTATATATAGCTGAAATTACAACAGTTTAATTACACCTAGCTATGCAGAATGTTGAAAAAGTGAGAAAAAGACAATCCATATAAAGCTCTATTGCAGGCAAAAAGCTGATATTGCAAGTAACGTTGCGCTCACCGAAAATCCAGACGCTAAACAAAGTTTTTCACTGTATGAATTTATTTCATTGAAATATGCACTGTACAATACAAAAAATTGAATTAAATTTATTGAGATTCTGTGATAAAATTTGAAGGGAAAACGAACGAATTTTTGAATCGGACTCGAGAATAAATAAAGCAGATCAACAACGTTAATTTAATGTATGCTTCGCTCTAAGAGTCGCAAATCGCGCATTAAATGAGTTTTCTGCTGCATAAAAAGCTTAAGATTTATAAATAACATACAATTATACACGTCAGAGTTGTAAACTATGCGCTATCTATGAACAAGAAACGCAATAGTATAGTATATTGCGGTTATACACTAATGCGCGTGTACAAACACAACACATTTCCCGGCATAATTAATCGACAAAGCTAACCAAAAAGAAATATATCGGAGCATTTTTTATCTAGAAAACCCATTTTATCTGCCTCTCCGCTCCCTCAGTCCCTGATCTCTGCCTCTCCGCTCCCTCAGTCCCTGATCTCTGCCTCTCCGCTCCCTCAGTCCCTGATCTCTGCCTCTCCGCTCCCTCAGTCCCTGATCTCTGCCTCTCCGCTCCCTCAGTCCCTGATCTCTGCCTCTCCGCTCCCTCAGTCCCTGATCTCTGCCTCTCCGCTCCCTCAGTCCCTGATCTCTGCCTCTCCGTTCCTCAGTCCCTGATCTCTGCCTCTCCGCTCCCTCAGTCCCTGATCTCTGCCTCTCCGCTCCCTCAGTCCCTGATCTCTGCCTCTCCGCTCCCTCAGTCCCTGATCTCTGCCTCTCCGCTCCCTCAGTCCCTGATCTCTGCCTCTCCGTTCCCCCAGTCCCTGATCTCTGCCTCTCCGCTCCCTCAGTCCCTGATCTCCGCCTCTCCGTTCCCCCAGTCCCTATCTCCGCCTCTCCGTTCCACCAGTCCCTGATCTCTGCCTCTCCGCTCCCCAGTCCCTCTGGGGGGAGCGGAGAGAGAGAGAGGCGGACTCGAGAATAAATAAAGCAGATCAACAACGTTAATTTAATGTATTGCTTCGGCTCTAAGAGTCGCAAATCGCGCATTAAATGAGTTTTCTGCTGCATAAAAAGCTTAAGATTTATAAATAACATACAATTATACACGTCAGAGTTGTAAACTATGCGCTATCTATGAACAAAAACGCAATAGTATAGTATATTGCGGTTATACACTAATGCGCGTGTACAAACACAACACATTTCCCGGCATAATTAATCGACAAAGCTAACCAAAAAGAAATATATCGGAGCATTTTTTATCTAGAAAACCCATTTTATCTGCCTCTCCGCTCCCTCAGTCCCTGATCTCTGCCTCTCCGCTCCCTCAGTCCCTGATCTCTGCCTCTCCGCTCCCTCAGTCCCTGATCTCTGCCTCTCCGCTCCCTCAGTCCCTGATCTCTGCCTCTCCGCTCCCTCAGTCCCTGATCTCTGCCTCTCCGCTCCCTCAGTCCCTGATCTCTGCCTCTCCGCTCCCTCAGTCCCTGATCTCTGCCTCTCCGTTCCCTCAGTCCCTGATCTCTGCCTCTCCGCTCCCTCAGTCCCTGATCTCTGCCTCTCCGCTCCCTCAGTCCCTGATCTCTGCCTCTCCGCTCCCTCAGTCCCTGATCTCTGCCTCTCCGCTCCCTCAGTCCCTGATCTCTGCCTCTCCGTTCCCCCAGTCCCTGATCTCTGCCTCTCCGCTCCCTCAGTCCCTGATCTCCGCCTCTCCGTTCCCCAGTCCGCTGATCTCCGCCTCTCCGTTCCACCAGTCCCTGATCTCTGCCTCTCCGCTCCCCAGTCCCTGATCTCCGCCTCTCCGTTCCCCCAGTCCCTGATCTCCGCCTCTCCGTTCCACCAGTCCTGAATCCATCTCTCCACTCCCTCAGTTCCTGGTCTCCGCCTCTCCGTTCCACCAGTCCCTGAATCTATCTCTCCGCTCCCTCAGTCCCTGATCTCTGCCTCTCCGCTCCCTCAGTCCCTGATCTCTGCCTCTCCGCTCCCTCAGTCCCTGATCTCTGCTCTCCGCTCCCCCAGTCCCTGATCTCTGCCTCTCCGCTCTATCAGTCCTTGAACCTACCTCTTTTTGAATAAAATTAAAGAACCGTAAAGTTTTTACAATCAGAATAATATTAACAAAAAGCCGACACGAGTTCAAACCACAGGTGGTTCAAACAGACATAACTTGCCCATCAACTTCGCTAATATCGTCGCACGACTCCAATGAATGAGACACAAACGCTTCTGGTCCTTCAACGGTCACCGATGCACCGCCAACAGCTGCTGAATAGCTAGGAGGTGGAGACGGAGACAGCGGAGGTGGCGGCATATTGTGTCCCAAACTCTCATACGATGGACAGGCAAGAATGTATGGTCGAGTTGGACGACCGATGGTAATGCTGCACCTGCAGCAAGCAGTGACGCAGCTGATGCCGATGAAATGACGGCTGCTCGACGCCGAAAATAAACGCCGAACAGATTCGACAATTGGAAAAGTGATCGGCTGCACAGCTGCTACCAGCTCCGCCGCCGTTTCGTCCCGAACTGCCGTCGCTATCAAGTAGCAGCGGCAGACAGGACACCAAACTTTCACCGCACGGCGCTCTCCAGTACACAACGTGCTGCTGATTAGACTCGCGCACCTGATGCTGGCCGTGACTACAGTTTCTATAACGACTATGCCGTCGGTCATTAGTACGAGGATGCCTACGAGGCAGGCAGCCAAACAGATCCGCGGAGCTTTCAACAATAGTCGCCGCGTTATCATTGCTAATAATATTGCTATTATTAGTAGTAACAGGCGAATCTAAACAGCAGAACAAACCGGTAGCGTGTCGCCTCATGCAGCCAACTAGGCAGAACACTAAACAGATAACTAAGCAAGCGAATACGCCTAAAATTATTACTAAGGTAAGCGTTAATAGAGCTCCGTAAATTGGTACGTCGACTGAAGTTGCCGATGACGATGACGACATTGTTTTTCTCTGCGGATTAATGTTAATTATGGGTGTGTTTGGTTGTATTGTTTTTGTTTACTTGATTGATCAATTAGAATAATGAGTCAATCATTTATGTAAGAACCTTTTAACAAAGTAATGATGTTGTTCGGTTCTATGAGAAGTGCGATTGGGTCTACGTATTATGTGAAATTGGGTCTATTTAATGTACTATTTGGTGAATTGGGTCTGTGATGGTGCTATTGGCTTGATGCAATGTGCAATATAATGAGTTGTATTGAATGCTTGACGATTAAACTATACATTTTACTAACCTTACTTTGAGCGAATCTAAAACTTAACACAATAAACGATGTTTTAACGAAACCAGCTGAATTTTTATCGCTCATCGCAAAACCAGTTTTTCCATTTATTTGTGAAAACAAATTTATAACAGATAGGTGTTCACATCGATGTACTTACGTCAAGTTAATACTATATAATACGAAAAAGTGTTAAAATTGCATTGAATAAAAGGATACTTATATACCATTCATTATACCTGCATACATAAATCACTTAAAATACGAAATATCTTGCACAAAAAATAGAAAATATGGAATGTTTGAATTTTAACTGGAATGCTTTCGAATGTAGATAAATATTGTAACAATAGCCTTGTAAGATTCCGAATAAATATTGCACATATAAGTGTATGTCTGCTAAATGTACCAGGACGAATGAAAGCTTAAAAAATAAAGATTGCGTGCGGGACAAAAAGACTGAAACTGAAAACGATTAGATTCAATATATAAAAAAATGGATTAATAAATTGTACAAAAATTTGAGAACAAAAAATTCAGTTGAATAGAAACTCAAATTGTACAATTCAGAAACACAGGCTACATTGCAAATTTTATACATGTAATAATCGATAATTGTTATAAAGACTTATAATAAAGTGGCTTTTGTGGACAACAATTTTTAATACATCAATAAAGTAAAATATTTTTAAACCTTTTTCTACACAAATATTTAAACGGAGGAAAAACATAATTTGTCAGAATCGAACTTTATATAAAACACCACCGTCTTTCGAACTATTTTGCTTATGAATTTTAAATCTATAATAAAATATGCCTAGAACTATTGTTGTGTCAGTCTGCAGGTTGATAATTGAGCCGATCAAATGGTAAAATCCCATTCTTGTTCTCTTTAACCAAAGAGATTCTTGACTTGACTTGCAGTCTGTGGGAGACTGGCAGCTTGGAATGGCGAGATGCCCGATTAATTGAGTTTTTATCAGCTCGATAGGCTGTATTGTCTATGGCCGCAGCTGCAGCTGAGGATTGTCCATTGTTCGGCCTAATGGCATCAACTTGACTTCCAAAAGCAATAACTATACTGTCGTCAAAAGTTCCGAACCTTGCTACGATGCCTTCTAGCGGACATAATTTCAGTCCGTTTCAATTGTAACTTGATTCAAATGAAAGCTGCGGATCTCAGCTCCATGATGTGGTCAAGAAAAAGTTTATTCGAAGGAGCGCGTGTGAACAGGCCAGTGTTATGTACATAAAGGTTAGAAAAAAAGTGAGGAAAAGACAAACAAGCAATTGTTTTTTACTCTCCATGAAAGCTGACTGCACAAGAATCCATAAGAGCCTGTTGATTTCAACACA
>NIVC01001815.1:30000-75738 GCA_002269645.1 Macrostomum lignano | reverse complement strand
TAAAACTATTTATTGGGCTAGGCTAGGCTAAAGTCAGAACTGGGTCGCATGTGAACTTATTGGCTGAAGGGTCTGGACTAAAAGTAGAACGGTTAATTAAGTGGACTAGGTTCAGAATAGAAGAGATCCATACTTTATTATGAATACATAAATATACATATAAATAGCGCTGTTTGGTTATTTAGTGTGTGTGTACTAACCAGATACAGAACAGAACAGAGTACTAGTAAATCGCAAAGCCTAGTTTTGTTCATCTATAAAAGTACATTTACACGTGCATGTACACTTGAGAACTACGAATCATTTTGAAGGTGAGAATATAATGATCAGGATGACTCAGAAAGATTACTGGACCATCAATTTCGGGGAGGGGCAATTTTTGGACGGGACTCGGGAGTCTAGATTGCACTGGCCGAGGGCGCGGTCCGGTCGGGCCGCAGCAGGTAGGCGTGATGCGGGTGACCGCTCCTCGGCAGAGTCAACGGCCCAACAAACGTGCCGATGCTGTTGGGCACCTTCACGTCTTCGATTGAGCCGCCGCGCCCGGAGTCGTCCACGCTGGCTTCCTCGACAGTCGGCGCTCATGGTGCTGCGCACCGTCTGTCTGGCCGGTGAGAATCAGGCCGGGCTAAAATTAGAGCAGAGTGATGTGGCTGGTTTTTGCTAACAAACACAAGCTAAAAATAGAACAATTACGAGCTATAATGTAAACAAAGGGCGGAGTGATCGGGTGACTGTCCTGATTTCTGATTGGCTGATAGAAATCAGCTAAAATAGGAATGACTTTTAGAGATCACTTGGAGTGAGGTGGGTGTTTTTCTAGCTACACAAAATGCCGCTAGCCTAAAATAGTCTGGAGGGAGAGGTGGGCGCTTTTCAGCGATTGCCAATTAATTGGCTGAGAGAAATAAGAATGAACTAAAAATAGACTGAATGATAGTGTGGCGGATAGAAAGTGTCCGGAGTGGGGTGGGTGGTCGTTCTCTGTTGCGGATTGGCTGAGAAAACGAAGCTAAAAATTCAATGACTTTTATGGCAGAAATACATATGAAGAGCTCGGGTAACTGACGCATCCAGGGGTCAAGGGGTCAGCTTATCCCTCGGAAAAAAATCCGCGATCCACCACTGGTAAAAGTGGGTAAAGTTGCTTGTGCGCTGCAAGTTAAAATCTAAACTGGGTGACTGTTGCATTTTCTTATTTCAATTCTTTATCATCCATCGGACTGAGGCTAAAACATGCCAAGAATCTTCGCTCAACGCATTTCGTTATTGGAAAGAGAAAAGAGAAAGAAAGCAAGCGAATTTCTCCGATCAAAGCAGACCGATACAGGCTTGTTGTTAGTTACGCAGCGACAAAAAAACAGAAAGCAGATTTCAGGGAAAGATATACCGTACGAGAAGACAAAAAAGGAACGGAAACAGAAAAAAGTCGCTGGTGATAATAATAGTAATGACCTAAAGAAGCTTGCACTGAAACGAAGTGGCCATTAGCAGTTTTGACATTGTGTTTCCGCGCGTTGCGACGCGTGTTCCGTTCGGTTAAAAGCGAAAAGCAGCAGAAAAGCCGCAAGGCACAAAAAAACTGAAAACTTTCTTTATCACCGGCTACAGATCTGGGTGGGATGAAAAGAGGCGGGAAGCTTATTGGGATAATGGCAATGGGAAGAGGATTGGCAAAGAGTTATGCAACAGTTTGTCTGGCGCTAATAAGCTGCCAAGCACACTCGCCAGCAGTCCAGTGGAAGCATGATAGCCATGGATCCGGAGAGATGAGGGACTGAGAAACTGTGCCAGTCTAGGCTTTCCTAGTATAGTTGGCAAGGGAAATACTAATGTCATTTGGGAATTTTCGATGCAGGCGCGCTTTGGTTCGAGTCTGACTGGCTTGCAGCAGAAATTCCCATTGAGTTATCCGACAGATAATATGAATAGAAGGCACCAGAGCCGCTCGATTCCTGCTAATTACAATAATATCCTGTTGGTGACTTGGTTGGCTCGCCCCAGAACTGCGACCTGACAAGTTTAATAATAACTGCTGCACAGGATTAGCCAAGTGGCTCAGCTTTTCATTTCCCGTGCGGGGCAACTGGAGGCCACAGCTGGCCAAGGTGTGCGCTGATCAGCTTTGATTAAAAGTGTGAATTGCTCACTTGTTTCTGCGATTGTCGGTGGGGGGGGCACAGCCAAAATCTGGTTTCCATTGTCTGCTGGGGATCGTCTTTGACCTCGGCTGGGATTGCCTTGTTTCAGTGTCCTCGACAGCAAACTTGACACTGAAGACAGACAGACAGACACAGACAGACAGACAGACAGAAACTCTGACAGACAGACAGACAGACAGACAGACAGACAGGCAGGCAGGCAGGCAGGCAGGCAGGCAGGCAGGCAGGCAGGCAGGCAGGCAGGCAGGCAGGCAGGCAGGCAGGCAGCAGGCAGGCAGGCAGGCAGCAGGCAGGCAGCAGGCAGGCAGGCAGGCAGGCAGGCAGGCAGGCAGGCAGGCAGGCAGGCAGGCAGCAGGCAGGCAGGCAGGCAGGCAGGCAGGCAGGCAGGCAGGCAGGCAGGCAGCAGGCAGGCAGGCAGGCAGGCAGGCAGGCAGGCAGGCAGGCAGGCAGGCAGGCAGGCAGGCAGGCAGGCAGGCAGGCAGGCAGGCAGGCAGGCAGGCAGGGCAGGCAGGCAGGCAGGCAGGCAGATGGCAATCTCAAAAGTTCCTAAAACAGTTTCGAATCTCCACCAAGTTTCAAGCTTCAACTACAAATTTTCACAATTTCCCGGAGAGCGACTGCTCTCATAGTGCGACTTCCCCTTTCCGCCTCTCGCTCGCGTGTTTGCAGTGGGACAACAACTCTCGCTAATATCCCAGGGAAGTTATTCGACTGAATAGAGACAGCCCTACCGTATAGGCATGAGAATGAGAAGCATGAGTGATGAAGAAGTTTTCCTATGAGGAGAGAGAGAAAGAGAGAAGTCGCGGGAGACAAACAAGAGCAGGGGGTCAGGTGGGTGGGCGGGCGGTTGAATCAGCTGAGAGCGGGCACAGGTGAAGTTTGAAATTGGAGAATGATAGATTAGATACTGGGCTGGGTATTTATAAGTTAAGCCTTTCAATTCTGTGATACTCGGCTTCATCGTGCCACGAGGTGCAGCGCCACTGTCTTGCGATGCCCAAGGACGCGAGTAACAGAAGTCTCGCCTATCCTTTCTTACTGAGACGGGGGTTGTAGGGCCAGATACAGGACCTAGCACAGGACTGCGGGTCAGAGGGGAGAGAGGAGAGGGAAGAGAGAAGACAGAAGGAAGGAGAAGAGAGGAGAGACGAGAAGAGAGGAGAGACGAGAAGAGAGGAGAGACGAAGAGAGAGGAGAGACAAGAAGAGAGGAGAGACGAGAAGAGAGGAGAGACGAGAAGAGAGGAGAGTCGAGAAGAGAGGAGAGACGAGAAGAGAGGAGAGACGAGAGAAGAGAGGAGAGACGAGAAGAGAGGAGAGACGAGAAGAGAGGAGAGACGAGAAGAGAGAGAGACGAGAAGAGAGGAGAGACGAGAAGAGAGGAGAGACAAGAAGAGAGGAGAGACAAGAAGAGAGGAGAGACGAGAAGAGAGGAGAGACAAGAAGAGAGGAGAGACGAGAAGAGAGGAGAGACAAGAAGAGAGGAGAGACGAGAAGAGAGGAGAGACGAGAAGAGAGGAGAGTCGAGAAGAGGAGAGACGAGAAGAGAGGAGAGACGAGAAGAGAGGAGAGACGAGAAGAGAGGAGAGACGAGAAGAGAGGAGATTCAAAATAAGAGAGCTGAGAGGAGACACGAACCTTGAGTGGCCGGATTGCAGACGCAACTTAACGGCAACTTAACGGCAACTCAACGGCAACTTACCGACATGCATGTCAAAAACTTCACTCAGCCGACACCTGGCTAAAAAGGTGATTTTGGGAAGAATTCTCCCTCTCCCCACAGGCTCTAGTTTCTATCTAGATCTCCTTGCCTCTGAGAATTGTGTCGCTCTTCCCTATTTTCACTCCTCCCTTAGCAGGACGCAATTACCCGAAGTAACAGCAGCTTTAGACAGAGGCTAAACTCGCTGGAGGAGGGAGTTAGGAAAGGAAAAAAGGAACAGTAGCGGGAGCTCGCAGGTCATAAAATTGTGTTTTATGATCGGAACGGAGGGGCCACAAGCGGTACCGAGTGGAGACCGGGGAAGCCACGGAAGCAAATGCCAATAACTGGAGCCTCCGTTCCAATTGCGACAAATTTCAGATGCCCCCCCCCACTATTACTCAGACTAACTCGAGACAACAAAAGTATCTAAGAGTTCTCTATGGCAATCTTGGAACAAAGAAGCAGAGGAGCAGCCGATGGGAAACCAAAGTAGCTCGTAGTTGAGCAGCACAGTAAGAAACTGCAGGAATCCGCCCCACCCATCAGCAGGTGCTGAAAGTCAGCGCTGCTGCTCAGATGGATTGTGGCGTGAGACCCGGGGCAGCTGATGCGGAGCAGCGCCGTGCTGGCAGCCGGGGTCTGTTCCGCCAATTTCAGAGCTGAGCAGTTGCTGGCTGGCTGAGCACACAGTCATTAGCTGTCAGTCTGCTGCTGTTTGCATCGCTGCAAATCTCCCTGCTTCACGCCCGGGAAGGGGCGGGGAGTCTGACTGCGACCCATCTGCATGAGGCTTGCGCTGCAGCCTGTCTGTCTGTCTGTCTGTCAGAGTGTCTGTCTGTCTGTCTGTGTGTCTGTCTGTCTGTCTGTCTGTCTGTCTGTCTTAGGGTCTGTCTGTCTGTCTCTGTCTGTCTGTCTGTCTGTCTGTCTGTCTGTCTGTCTGTCTGTCTGTCTGTCTGTCTGTCTGTCTGTCTGTCTGTCTGTCTGTCTGTCTGTCTGTCTGTCTGTCTGTCTGTCTGTCTGTCAAAGTGTCTGTCTTAGTGTCTGTCTGTCTGTCTTAGTGTCTGTCTGTCTGTCTGTCTGTCTGTCTTAGTGTCTGTCTGTCTTAGTGTCTGTCTGTCTGTCTGTCTGTCTGTCTGTCTGTCTGTCTGTCAAAGTGTCTGTCTTAGTGTCTGTCTGTCTGTCTGTCTGTCTGTCTGTCTGTCTGTCTGTCTGTCTGTGTGTGTCTGTCTGCCTATGTCTCGCGCCACCGCGGCCGGCCCTGCCAGGTCAGGCGGACTCACAGTGCAAGCCAGGAAGCTTTTAGCCGTTCAATTTCGCGTGGCTAAAAGCCGCCACCCCGAGAGCAGCTTTAGAGCGCCGGCGCTGCGCGGGCACCGAAGTGAACAGAAGCGGAGCCAGGCAGCCAGGCAGGCAGGGCCAGCACCTTCAATATCCCCGTAAACGGCAGCTTCAAGCTCTCACTAAGGTAGGAAAATCAACTTTAACTCAGTAAAAAATCTCAGGTCTCAAAAAAGGAAGAAGGGGGCCCAACAACTTAAAGGTTTTCCTGCTTTCTCCCTGCTTTTACTATTTAGTCCATCGGCAGCGCCGCCGTCCCCGCCTCGATGGCGGCTCGCCTGACTGAGCCAGCGACCGGGCTCGGGGATTGATGACGCTGGGACGGCGCCATCAATAATGCGAGGCCGCTGGCTCGATTTGTTATTACAAAAGCGCTCTCCAAGTTCGGTCCTTGGCCTCGGCCGTGCGCTGATCGAGGCGCGGCGTCATTAATAAGGGGATTAGCCGGGCGGAGATTTCGTCAAGCAATGACTGCGACTTTTTTCTCGCTCTCTCTCCCTCATCTCCCTCTCGCACTCCTTGGAGCATGCGAATTGAGCTCTCAGCCGGGTTGGGCAGTCAAGCTCTCCGAAAAGATGAAAAAGTTTCCCAGTGAAATATTATAGATTGAGAATTAGGAAAACTCGACGGATTATCATCTACCGGCAATGATTGAGGATTAGCGCGTGAATTTTAATTGACAACGGCCACTTGATCATGCCCGGCAGGGGGTGGAGGGGCTCGCGAAGATGAGCAGGGGGTGGTGGTGAGGCAGGCACAGACCCTCCAGGATGCGTCAGTAATTGTGGCCTGCCGAGCGCGCGTGATTTCAGCACTCGAGACTCGAGTTCGCGGCGTCTGAGCAGGATGGCTGCCGATTCCTGCCCGCATCGGGACTGCCGAGGGGCCTCTCCTCTCCACCCGGGACCAACACAGATTTGGCCTCGGGAGTGGCGTTCTGTCACGTCGCCTTATAGGAGAGGCAAAACTGCGGAGATCTGGAGCAGAAGACGATGGGCGCAGAGAGAGAAAGACACAGAGGGATTACGCAGGGCAAAGACCGCGACAAGAAAGTAAGAAACAGAGGGCGATTATGAGGAAAAAGAGGGGAGGATTACGGACGCGACTCAAAGAGATTGCGGCTGGGAAAAGGCGACATGGTTTGATGCATCAGCGAGTTGGTAGAAATTGACGATAAAGTTCTTCAACTTTGCTGTTTAGCAGCTCCGGATTGCAAATTTCTGTGAAATTAGTCTAATCCTGCAAACTATTTCATGTACAATCATGTGAACTATTTCATGTAAAATCATGTGAACTATTTCATGTACAATCATGTGAACTATTTCATGTACAATCATGTGAACTATTTCATGTACAATCATGTGAACTATTTCATGTAAAATCATGTGAACTATTTCATGTTCAAGCATGTGAACTATTTCATGTATAATCATGTGAACTATTTCATGTATAATCATGTGAACTATTTCATGTACAATCATGTGAACCTATTTCATGTACAATCATGTGAACTATTTCATGTACAATCATGTGAACTATTTCATGTTCAAGCATGGGAGCTATTTCATGTAAAAATCATGTAAACCATCAATATAATCAGAGAATCCTGTGGGCAATGATATATCAGCAGGAATCCCAGATGCTATAAGCTGTAAAAGAACTGTCCTCAATCTCACTCACCCTGGGCGATGGAGCTCCAAAGTAGCGCTGCTGCGGATGCTGGAAGGTCCGAACGAAGGTATGGCCGCTGCTGCCGCCGCCGCTGCCGCCGACTCCGACAATTCCGCCGATTCCACTGAAACCGACGGAGACTCGTTCCATGGGCAGGTAGTCAGACCGGTGCTGCAGCTGGTGCTGGTGCTGCAGCTGGTATTGCTGAGGCTGCAGGTACGATCTCAGCGACTGAAAATGCAGATTGAATGCACTACTCGGATGCTGTCTTTGCCTAACAAGGATGCCGATGCCCCCCTCCCCTCTTAATGCAATTTATTGTTGCACGGCGATAAGTTGAGCAACAGTGCCTTCCGCTTCACCTCGCAAATGAAGGATTTGGGTGGCAACAGCGAAATGCAATCACACGGCCCATCTCAGCTGCCTTGTGTTCTAGCCTGAGCATGCAGTAAATTGAGCCCACTTCCCCCTGCATCAGCCTGGGCAGCAGCAATCGAGTTATCCCCCTGGCGCCCCGGGGGCTCCCACCATCTCCAAGCATGGCTGATTTTCCTGGCTTACTTAGCACTGCTGCTGCTGCTGGAAGCGAGCAGTCATTCAGGTCAGCCTGAAGACATGATCGAGAGCAAATCAAGGCTAATAAGGGTTATTACAGAGGGGGGGGGTAGCAGTTGCAGTAGCGAATGCTCCTGGTTTAAAGAGCTATTCAATGTTGCTGTCTTCAGCAATTTCTGGATGCAAATGCTCACTAATTCATGTGTTAGTTTCTGAAGTAACTCTGGCTCACCTCACTCCCTGCAGACCTCACCTGTCTCTGGAATCTCTTTCTATGGGTCCTTTCTGCTCTCTGAACTTTCCTCTTCTCTCTTCTCTCCTCTCTCCTCCTCTCCTCTCTCTCCTCTCTCTCCTCTCTTCTCTCTTCCCTCCCCTCTCTTCTCTCCTCTCTCCTCCTCTCCTCTCTCTCCTCTCTCTCCTCTCTCTCCTCTCTTCTCTCTTCTTTCCTCTCTCTTCTCTCTTCTCTCTTCTCTTCTCTCTTCTCCTCCCTCTTCTCTCCTCTCTCCTCTCTATCATTTATCTTTTCTCTTCTCTCCTCTATCTTCTCCTTTCTCCTCTCACCTCTCTTCTCTCACTTCTCACCTGTCTCCTCTCCCCGCTATCTTATCCATTCTCTTTTCTCCCCTCTTCTCTCTTCTCCGCCATTCAAGCCAAGCACAAACTTCCAGGAATTTCTAGTTCAAAATACACTCACAGATTTGTTAGAAAGCACTTGCGTCCAAAGCTTCATCAAGCCTAGCCATCTTCATCACTATGGAACTCTGTCCTCTGCGAGGCATTAAAGAATGAATAGGAACTAAGCAGAGAAGCTTGATGAAGCTTAAATTCTCATCCAGCCTCGCAGGAAGTTCAGCGGCACCATAATCGCTAATCTGTCCGGCCCTCATGGGAGGACGGATGGAAAGTTTTAATCGGGAGATAATTGAAGCCTCGCTTAAGCGCTGCACAACGAAAAGGCGCTCGCAGACTTTCTCCAGACAGGCCTCGGACATCGCGTTCCGCCCTCTGGGGAAATTCTGTCCGCGGATCAGGGGCACAGGATTAGGGCGGCGGCTTTGGCTCCGGCCGAAATCTTGCTAGGTTACCCCCAGCTAACTTTCACTCCAGCAACGGATGAGGCACAGAGGCTGGGACAGAGTGGAGAAAAGGGTCTCACAAAAGAAGACAATCCCGAGAACGCATCCAGCAAGATAAAGAAGCCAGATAAGATAGGGACAAAGTTTCGTTTGGCGTGGGTCAAAAAACTTTTCTTTCTTATTAAAGAAGAAGAGCAAAAGAAGAAGATGGAGAAAGGCAAAAGCCGATCTGCGCAGTGCCAGGGACTGGGAGAGCCACAAAGAGACGTCGGAGGTGGGGGCATCGGGCCCCGGGGTCCCTCTGCCCCCTTCCTGTGCTCGCTCTGCTAATAATTGGAAAGCCTCATTACTTGCTAATTCCCGGGTCGCAACTCCGTTTTGGGATTCTTCTGCCGACCTGAAAATCTCTCCCCTGCTCAGTGTGCCGTGAATTCGCTCCCTCCCATGTATTTTCATGTCCCATTGAGACCATTTGTATTGGGGCAGAGGCTTGCGTGTACTTTCTCCTCGCCCCGGCTTCAGATCCGATGCCTGAAATGAATTAACTATCAAAAGGGTATTTCGTTACGCTTCTCAGGGCCAGCTCAATGCATGTCGGTCAGAGGTCACAGGTCAGGGAGAATGGTGAGCAGACTTTCTGTGAGCTAACCAGTCGCCAGGTGCAGGGAAGCGGCACCTAAACAGCAGGATGCATCATCGCGCCTCCGTCATCTTCTAGCCTGAGCGGCTTCCGGACGGAACCCGTCAGAATCAAGAGGCTCAGTTTGGCAGGGCCTTCCGGGCCTGAGTTACAGACCGTACCGCACAGTCTGTTGGCATGGCAGCTGCCGCAGTGTTGGCGGTGGAGAGCAACAATGGCTGATCATTCTTTGTGTGCGGCAGCTTGGCAGGGCAGGGTAGGATTTCATTATAAAGGAGAACTGGATGAGAAGCATCAATCATTATTCTGTTGGCCGTCTGGACAGTTGAAGACTGCTATGAGAAGTGAAGCGAATTTACACCCACACACGCACAGAGCAGAAGAGAGCGCTAAGGTTCCGAGGCAAAGAGACCAGCCAGCCCTCACAATGCGGGACACCCTTTGCTGCCTCTGACACCTTCACGCTCCGCCAGTCAGCCCCGCCCGTCCAGAGAAGCGATAGAGTCTTTGGGAAGCATCCATCCACCTTTGGCTCGGCCAGGTCCGTATACTAGCGAGGGAGATTGATCGATCGATAGCTTTTTACATCAAGGTTGGAACCTCTGCGTTCTGTGTTGGACGCCTGTCCTGCTTGCTGCTACTTGTTACATTGTTTTTCATAGTCATATATAGTTTTAATTAAGGGTAGCACGTGTTTGCTGAAACTAGCTTTGCTTGTTGATGAGACACAAAGAGCCTCACTTTGATGTGTCCAGTGTGTGCAACAAGCGGCTGTTATGCAACAATATAGCTAGGAACACAGGAGTCCTCGTTGCAGATAAATAAATTTTTAAACCAACTCAAGAAGACGAAGAAATACAAAAGCAAGAGCAGAAGCAGACCATTGCCAATAGGATTTGCGAATCGATCTGACTTGAAGCGGAACGGAAGGCAAGCGATGACGAAGCTGCGCTAGGTAGAAAAATCAATTAATTCACTCTCTGGTCCAGCCAGCTTCCCCAAACTGCACAGCTTCATCGGGCAGCTTGTCACGAGCTCAATATACTCGTCTACATTTTAGCTATATTGTGGGATGGATCGGCTCAAATCCACTGCTTTAGCGTGTTGTTCCGAGGAAATATGTCAGGAAAAAAGTATTGAACCACGCCATGACAGCTCCGACCAACTGTTACATTGTTCCCATTTTTGCAAGATTTGGATACGGGCACAAGGGAAAGGAAAGTATAAAACAGAAGACAATGGGATGAGGGATTACAGGCAAGGCACGGGGGTGGGAGATGAGATGGAACCAGCCATTGCTAATGGCCTGCCATCCCAGCCCCCCTCACCCCTTGCAAGGCGGAGGTGCTTAGCCGCCGCCAGCCCCGTCGCATATTGTTATCTCTAATCGGAGCACTGGATGTGGCTACTGGGCTGCTGGGGAGGGATAAGGCCCGTCCCTACCGCACTCACCGCCCTGTATCGGATTTCAAAATCTCTTCTTCCCCATCTCACTTTTCCCGTCCACTCGGTTCCCCCCTCGTTTTTTTCTTGTCCCACTCCCTCGCGAGAGTCTCTACAAGCTAAAGCAAAGACAGGCTTTAGGCACCGGATTTTGAAGAATCACCGGAGACTCTTTGAAATCCTCTCAGCCGATCTTAGGTTTACCTACTTCCAGCAACAGTTAGAAACAACCGCCAGTTGAAATCAAAGCACTAGCTAGGTAAACAGCGCACAGGTGCATTTGGTACCCAAGCATCGGTGCACTGTATGAAAGTCTGGGCTGTGTGACGATGCCCTCACATCCAACGACCCCGAGTCATAGCCGAACATAGTACCGATTAGTGACACCCGAAACTGATGGAGCCGGGCATTTGGCTTCATTGCGAGGGAGGCGCCCGCAATTCGGTATATTGTCGAAATAAGACCTGACCGCTCCTAGTAAAACAAAATCTTGCTCAATTTTTCATGCTAAAAATCCGCTCACCGCAGCTGGCGACCCGGATGGCCGGCCGAGCGACCAGCCGGCCACGGAGAAGTCGCCCGCCACGCCGACGGTGTCAGCGTCCGCGTCAGCGCCGCAGTCGTCTCCGTTGCCGTCTCCGCCGTCCACAACGCCGCCGCCGCCGCCGCCGCTGCCGTGTGTCTTGGACCTCGCCAGCCTGTCGCCGGTTGCTAAGCGTGCGTCGCTAACGACGCCGCCAGTCGAGGCGACATCGGCAGACTTAGCCCGCACGTAGAAGATGGCCGCCACCAGGCCAGCCGCGATCAGCACGGTGGCCGCGATGATGACGATCAGGATGGCGACGCCGCCAGCGCCAGCAGCGCCGAACCGGTGCATCGACCCGGGCGGCGCGGTCAGCCGGACGTAGAAGGTGACGCTGCCGGAGAGGCGCCGGGGCAGGCCGCCATCGGTGGCCACCAGGGTCAGAGCGTAGACGCCAGGTTGCGGCGGTCCTAACGGGTCGTCCGGCTTCCAGAGAGTGTGCAGCTCGCCTTTGACAGGATCCACGCCGAACAGCCGGCTGCCGTTGGTTCCCGGACGCAGGCCGAAGCTCACCGTGCCGTTGTCGCCAGCGTCAAGGTCGGCGGCCACCGCCTCAATCACCAGGGACCGTTCGGGCAGGTTCGTGTAGAGCAGCCGAGTGGCGACAGCAGACTGCGCCTCGCTGCCAGTTGCTCCGTCGCGGACACCGCTTCCAATGATCTGGCCGGGCAGCGGCGCGGTGAACACGGGGGCATTGTCGTTTACGTCCAGCACCTCGATCTGCAAGCTGGCGGTGGCCGAGCGAGGCGGCTTGCCGAGATCCGAGGCCCCCAGCAGCACCAGCAACCGCGGCTGCTGCTCCCGGTCCAGTTTAGCTTTCAGCAGCAGAGCTCCAGTTGAAGCGTTCAGGCGCAGGTACTCATTGTGCACGTACCGGCCTGGCAACAGGTTGAATCGAACTGTGCCGTTCTCGTCCTTGTCCGGGTCTTGAAACGCAACGCGGCCGATCTGGGCACCCACCGAGCTGTCCTCGGACACGCTCATGACCGGCGGGCCCACGTAGGCCGGCGCGTTGTCGTTTTCGTCCAACAAGATGACAATGACGGAGGCGGAGGCGCTTTGCGACGGATGTCCGGAGTCCTCAGCGATCACTTGGAACGTCAGGCTTGGCTGGAGCTCGCGATCGAGTCTGGCGCCGGGAAGCAGCTCGATATTGCCTGAGCGCTGACCGATGCGGAAAAATTGCTTCCCAGCCGCGTCCAGGCGGTAGGACAGCAGGCCGCTCTCGCCCTTGTCCTTGTCAACCGCCTGCACGGTCAGCACGGAGAGGCCAGAGGCCAGGCTCTCGGACACCTGGGCGAAGTAGCTTCTCTGGGGGAAGGCCGGCGCGAAGTCGTTGGTCTCCCGGATCGGAATTACAAACCGCCGGATGGCCGGCTGCACTGGCTGGGCCGAGTCCATGCAGCTGATCTCGACGGAGACGTTCTGCGACACTTCGAAGTCGAAGCGAGTGGCGCTGTATAAGTTGTAGGTGGTCGCCTCTGACGACTGTCGCTCGGCGTTGTTGTTGTCAGATATTTTCAGACTGAACATTGGGTTAGACTGTAGCTTGCAGGTCACCTTGCCACGGGACACCGAGTCTACGTCAGTCACCTACGAGTTGGATGGAGAGTTAGAAAATTTTAGTGACCAACAGTTTTTATAAAGACTTGGCAAAGCCGCTACGGCCTGCCCGTGTCTTGGCCTTACCCGAGGACTATCGGGGCCCCCCTCGAAGAGTACAATATGTTCTACATAGACTGTCCGGACCTCTCAAAGAGTACAAGATGTCTTACAAAAACTGTCAGGGTCTCTCGAAGGGTACAGAAAGTAGCAGTACTGAGCTCTATCTGCTATGTCTCGCCGCCCCCCCCCCATACTCATGTCGACCCATGTCAAAGTTGAGCAACCACCTTCAGCGTCATGATGAGCTCGCCTTCGCTCCTGTGCTCGTACAGGTCGTACACAGCCAACTGCTCGATAATCGGCGGATTGTCGTTTACGTCTTTGACGTTGACGGTGACGGTGGCGCTGGCCGAACGTACCGGGGTACCGGAGTCCCGAGCCTCGATCAGCACCACGGCGCTGCGCTGCTCCGGCCGCTCAAAGTCCAGCTGGCGGCGCAGGTGGAGGTCCCAGGTGGAGGCCCCTTTTTTTAGCACCTCGAAATGGCCAGCGAGTTCCGACGGTGTTACGGCGACAATCTTCAGGTGGAGCTCGGCGTTGGCGCCGTCGTCCTGATCGTCTACCGAGAGCGTCGTGAGCCTATCGCCGACTGGCCAGTTTTCCGGGATCTCCAGCGTCTGCGTCGGCGTATTGAAGACTGGTGCGTTGTCATTGACGTCGCCGACTCGGACGGTGATGACCACGGCGCCAGTTCGGAGGCCGTCGGTGGCGCGCAGGGTGATCTGGTACTGCGGCTGCCGCTCGCGGTCCAGCGGTTTCGTCAGGCGCAGACGCGGCTGCCCGGCCCCGGACGTGTCCACCAGCGCGAAGGTGCCGCTGGGGTCCTCCAGGCTGTAGTTGGCCACGCCGAACGCGGGCGAGTCGCGGTCCTCCGCCGCGGGCAGGTCGATCACCGTCCCGTTGGCGTCCTCGGGCACGTCGATTGGCTGCATGCTGCGGAACGCAGGCGGCTGGTCGTTCTCGTCGTTCAGGACAATGCGCAGCAGGCGAAGGATCGGCCGGGAGCCCGGCGCCGCCCGCAGCTCGAGTTGATAGTCCAGGACGCAGTCGGACTTCTCGCAGCAGTCCAGGAGGCCGCAGAGCTCGTCTCGGTCCACGTCGCGGTTGGCGGAGATGGCGCCCTGCCGGTCCACGGTGAACAGGTTGTCCGGGCTCTTTGATTGCGGCTCCAGGCGGGCGGACTGGTAGGGCGGCGGCGGCAGGCGGCTGTCGAGGGTGTACAGCTGGCCGACCAGCGTTTTGAAGTTCACGTTGTCACCCAGGCTGATGCTGATGCCGACGTCCGCCTGAGCGGAGGCCGGCGTCGCCAGCAGCACCAGGAGCAGGTGGACGCTGGCGAGGCGGCTCTGCTGCTTGGCGGGCATTTCTTCTTTCGGTTAAATAATCCTAATTTAATAGGCCGAGCTGTGGCGTTGCCATTGGTATGTTATCTGCTTTTTTCTTATGCCCTGCTGGCCTGGCTCTCAGCTAATTCACCTCTCACCGCGTTGCAAGCTACTTCTTCTAAAAGAAACATGTCTACGCCGCTGATTGGCTGACAGATTGGCCAATAGGATCTGCTCGACTTGCCGCGATTCATATCTTATTATTCTGGCTGCCTTCTTTGCTTGGCCTCTGGTTTTGTAGTCAATCCGGAAGCAAACAAATCCCCTGTGGATCTCCTTTGTTACAGTTTCACAATTGTCTGAGGGCTTCGCATTTGACAAGTGGGTGGAAAATGGACTAATAGGGAAGCGAGATGACAAAGTGATAAAAGGAGAGAAAAGGTAATTGAATTGGTAAGAGAGAGAGTGAATTGGTGAGAGAGTGGGTGAATTCGTGAGAGAGTGAGTGAATTGGTGAGAGAGTGAGTGAACTGGTGAGACAGTGAGTGAATTGGTGAGACAGTGGGTGAATTGGTGAGACAGTGGGTGAATTGGTGAGAGAGTGGGTGAATTGGTGAGACAGTGGGTGAATTGGTGAGACAGTGGGTGAATTGGTGAGACAGTGAGTGAATTGGTGAGAGAGTGAGTGAATTGGTGAGAGAGTGGGTGAATTGGTGAGAGAGTGAGTGAATTGGTGAGAGAGTGAGTGAATTGGTGAGAGAGTGGGTGAATTGGTGAGAGAGTGAGTGAATTGGTGAGAGAGTGAGTGAATTGGTGAGAGAGTGAGTGAATTGGTGAGAGAGTGGGTGAATTGGTGAGACAGTGGGTGAATTGGTGAGACAGTGGGTGAATTGTTGAGACAGTGAGTGAATTGGTGAGACAGTGGGTGAATTGGTGAGAGAGTGAGTGAATTGGTGAGAGAGTGGGTGAATTGGTGAGAGAGTGGTTGAATTGGTGAGAGAGGGAGTGAATTGGTGAGAGAGTGAGTGAATTGGTGAGAGAGTGGGTGAATTGGTGAGAGAGTGGATGAATTGGTGAGAGAGTGAGTGAATTGGTGAGAGAGTGAGGAGTGAATTGGTGAGAGAGTGAGTGAATTGGTGAGAGAGTGGGTGAATTGGTGAGAGAGTGAGTGAATTGGTGAGAGAGTGGGTGAATTGGTGAGAGAGTGAGTGAATTGGTGAGAGAGTGAGTGAATTGTTGAGACAGTGAGTGAATTGGTGAGACAGTGGGTGAATTGGTGAGAGAGTGAGTGAATTGGTGAGAGAGTGGGTGAATTGGTGAGAGAGTGGTTGAATTGGTGAGACAGTGGGTGAATTGGTGAGACAGTGAGTGAATTGGTGAGAGAGTGGGTGAATTGGTGAGAGAGTGGATGAATTGGTGAGAGAGTGAGTGAATTGGTGAGAGAGTGAGGAGTGAATTGGTGAGAGAGTGAGTGAATTGGTGAGAGAGTGAGTGAATTGGTGAGAGAGTGGGTGAATTAGTGAGAGAGTGAGTGAATTGGTGAGACAGTGGGTGAATTGGTGAGAGAGTGGGTGAATTGGTGAGACAGTGAGTGAATTGGTGAGACAGTGGGTGAATTGGTGAGACAGTGGGTGAATTGGTGAGAGAGTGGGTGAATTGGTGAGACAGTGGGTGAATTGGTGAGACAGTGGGTGAATTGTTGAGACAGTGAGTGAATTGGTGAGACAGTGGGTGAATTGGTGAGAGAGTGAGTGAATTGGTGAGAGAGTGGGTGAATTGGTGAGAGAGTGGTTGAATTGGTGAGAGAGGGAGTGAATTGGTGAGAGAGTGAGTGAATTGGTGAGAGAGTGGGTGAATTGGTGAGAGAGTGGGTGAATTGGTGAGAGAGTGAGTGAATTGGTGAGAGAGAGTGAGTGAATTGGTGAGAGAGTGAGTGAATTGGTGATAATATAAAAAAGTCCCTGGGGAATAAGAGATAAGTGAATAGGTCGCCATCATAAACCCGAAATATCATAACCCCCGAAAACCAGAATAGCGTTGGACATTGCTAGCACTTTTGGAGTTATAATTTGGGTTTGTGATATTTCGGGTTTGTGATGCCCCGACAAGTGAATGAGTGAGAGATTCAGTGAATGCTGGAGAAAGTGAGTGAAAGTGAGTTGGAGAGTGAGTGAGCAACTACTAGCACTTTGCCGGCAAGAAATGAAGCTGGACTGAAGCCGAGAGCCAGGTCACCCAGAATCCACATGCCATCTCTCACTTGCTGCAACTTGATGCAGCTAGCTGAGCACGAGACGCGGGACCAGCCAACTCTTTCTTGATCTCAAAGCGGCCAGCCTGTCTTGTTTCAAATTCCTCACTTTGCACCCCCATCTGCTGCCGTCCTCACTTCTTCCTCATCTAAGAGGCTGGATCAGGAGCCCCGACAGGCCCTCGCGAAGTGACCCTCAGGCGGGCGGCAGCTGGTAGCCCGGGCTTGGACTTTTTACCTCTCCTCCTCCTCTTTCTTCTCATTCTCACTTTTTTCTAACTGAGCAGAACCCATTGGCAAATAAATTATTTTTGGCGAAGAAATGGCGGATCGATCGGCTTGGCGTTTTCCCTGCCCCAGCTTCCCCAGGTGCGCGAGACCCCCCGCTGAGGGTGGGGGAAGCCATTTTTTTAAGTCCCCCTCCTCCGATTTTTTCAAGATGAAGATGATTCAGGAAATTCTTGAGATGGCAGAGGGTCCGGGCGGGCAACTGGGGATTTTGAGCTGAGGATTAAAGATCGCCCGCTTGCACAAAAATTGATGATGAAGCTGAGACTGTCTGGGGGAGCAGGCTAATGATATTTTTGGCCCAGCGCGGGACTAAATCAAAGGAAACCCGCGCTCAGGCTATGGGGCCTTTGCTGCCTTTGAGATGAGCAGTGCTCAAAGCAGAAGCACTCCAGCCGAGCAGTTTGGAGACGTGTGTTGATGAAGCGTGAGGCATCTGGGAGAATCTGTTTGTTTTACTTGTCCAAGTTCATAGAAAAATGACTCACACACACATTCGTGAACTCACCTGCGATCAAACTGTAATATTTATTTTTTTAATTCTTTAATTTATGACCTCACTCATGAACTAATGAAACTCAGTCTAATTAATCAGCTCTCCCGTAAACTGATAAACTCACTAATTGACTCGGTTTCAGTCATGAACTCATGATTTTAGAACTTATTAATGAGATTATGATAAATTTATTAAGCCATAAATTCTAAATGAGGCAGTCACTCACTAAATGAGACAGTCACTCACTAAATGAGGCAGTCACTCACTAAATGAGACAGTCACTCACTAAATGAGGCAGTCACTCACTAAATGAGGCAGTCACTGGCTAAAAGCCGGGTCTCAGTTTTACAATCTCACTTCAATTTATATCTCACGCCACTCACTCCTCTGACCTGTCAATCTCCCATTTTCACTTCACCCCCTCTTCAATTCGCAAACGCTTCACTTCCTGTATGCCTCCTTAAAAACTCCTTAAAATTCTGAGCTATTCATCACTATAGTGTAAATTTCTGTAGAAGAAGCGATAGGACAGGAAAATGCTGTTTTTGTGACTGATGGAACAGAAGCTGAGTCTCAATAACTGTTCTCTTAAGTCTTGAAAATATAAAGTGTGACTTTTGAAAATCTTTTCCATACCGGTAAATAAAACCAAAGTTCAATTGGTCATCAACCCACGTACCCTGCGAAATGGATTGTATATTCTTTAGACTAGCCAAATTAGCAATCCATTCTATTCCTGCATCCGTGGTGTTGGCTAGATTAGCAATCCATTCTATTCCTGCATCCGTGGTGTTGGCTAGATTAGCAATCCATTTAATTCCTGCATCCGTGATGTCGGCTAGATTAGCAATCCATTCTATTCCTGCATCCGTGATGTCGGCTAGATTAGCAATCCATTCTATTCCTGCATCCGTGATGTCGGCTAGAATAGCAATCCATTCCATTCCTGCATCCGTGATATTGGCTAGAATAGCAATCCATTTAATTCCTGCATCCGTGATGTCGGCTAGGTTAGCAATCCATTCCATTCCTGCATCCGTGATGTCGGCTAGGTTAGCAATCCATTCCATTCCTGCATCCGTGATGTCGGCTAGATTAGCAATCCATTCTATTCCTGTATCCGTGATGTCGGCTAGATTAGCAATCCATTCTATTCCTGTATCCGTGATGTCGGCTAGAATAGCAATCCATTCCATTCCTGCATCCGTGATATTGGCTAGATTAGCAATCCATTTAATTCCTGCATCCGTGATGTCGGCTAGGTTAGCAATCCATTCTATTCCTGTATCCGTGATGTCGGCTAGATTAGCAATCCATTCTATTCCTGTATCCGTGATGTTGGCTAGGTTAGCAATCCATTATTTTTACTTGAGACAGAATGCAGATCTGAGAACGGCAAGCAGAGTAATGATAGCTGGCTTCGCCTGCTCCGAGAAGCCTTGTAAAAGCGGCAATCCGATCACTCTCTCTCTCCTTTTTCGCGAGCCAGAGCACAGCAGCTGATGACTCATGCTGCGGAGATCGGAGATGCGCAGGCTGGCAGGTGCGGAACCCGTGGGATAAATGAGCATTATCGAAAAGACAATGCTCGCTCGTGTTCCGCATCAGAGTCAGCTGCTCTCACCCAAGCCTTTCATCAAACTTTCTTTTTTCTTTTTGAGACTTTTTTGAGAAGAAAAAAGCTGACTGGAGAAATTCCTGCCAGCGGATATCGCGGTAGACCCACCCCGATGCCTTTAGAGCGCCGCGCCTGCCGTGACCCGAGTAGAACTCGGACAATTCCGTGCTAACTTTTAATTACATTTCCACGAATTCGAAGCTGCTTCAGTTTTAATTCTATTATGGAGACTCGACGCTACTCAAGCGCATCATTTTGTGCCTTGAATTTGCTTTGAATCTGACCGGTCACTGATTATGGGTCTGGGGCGGCTGCAGATCCGGGAATTGTGCATTGGCTGAGGGAGTGACATTGAGGATCTGGGTGAGGGAGTGGCATTGAGGATCTGGGTGAGGGAGTGACATTGAGGATCTGGCTGAGGGAGTGACATTGAGGATCTGGCTGAGGGAGTGACATTGAGGATCTGGGTGAGGGAGTGGCATTGAGGATCTGGGTGAGGGAGTGACATTGAGGATCTGGGTGAGGGAGTGACATTGAGGATCTGGGCGAGGGAGTGAAATTGAGGACCAGAGTGAGGGAGTGAAATTGAGGACCCGAGTGAGGGAGTGAAATTGAGGACCCGAGTGAGGGAGTGACATTGAGGACCCGAGTGAGGGAGTGACATTGAGGACCCGAGTGAGGGAGTGACATTGATGATTTTGGTGAAGGAGTGACATTGAGAAAAAAGTTTATACCTTTAAGTCTAGGCGAGCACCTTTATTTTATCAATCTATCAACCTGCAAGCAAGACGCTCAAGTAATGTCCGAGAGGGCATAATAACAGGGTCAACAAACCGGCCATGATCATCAGCAGAGTTGGGGAATGTATTGCCCGAGTGAGTCGAATTAAATTGAAGAGGTTGTGTCACATCAGAGAGCATTTGACAACAATTGAGTCTCTGATTGCCTCCGCGGCTCGCAGCTCCTAAGACCCAATTGGGCAAGAAATCCCAGACAGTAAATTAATTTCCATCGATTCGACATGGCCATTTATCCAAGAGCATCCAATGCATTCTGTTCACTTGTATACCAGTTCCAAGTATGAAGTGGGCTACCGGTCATGCAGTTTACCTAATCGGAATAACAAGTATGCACTGAGACCTGCTCAAGGAAGTGACGATACCGAGAAAAATGGACAAATAGGCTTTGTAATAGTTGCCCTACTCTTCATTAAACAGGAGTCTTCACTTAACAGCCACCTCACTCCACAGCCACCTCACTTCATATCCACCTCACTCCACAGCCACCTCACTTCACAGCCACCTCACTTCACAGCCACCTCACTTAACAGCCACCTCACTCCACAGCCACCTCACTACACAGCCACCTCACTCCATATCCACATCATTCCATATCTACCTCACTCCACAGCCACCTCACTCCATAGCCACCTCGCTCCACAGCCACCTCGCTCCACAGCCACCTCACTCCACAGCCACCTCACTTCATATCCACCTCACTCCACAGCCACCTCACTTCATATCCACCTCACTCCACAGCCACCTCACTTCACAGCCACCTCACTTAACAGCCACCTCACTCCACAGCCACCTCACTACACAGCCACCTCACTCCATATCCACATCATTCCATATCCACCTCACTCCACAGCCACCTCACTCCACAGCCACCTCACTCCACAGCCACCTCGCTCCATATCCACATCATTCCATATCTACCTCACTCCACAGCCACCTCACTCCATAGCCACCTCGCTCCACAGCCACCTCACTCCACACCCACCTCACTCCACAGCCACCTCGCTCCATATCCACATCATTCCATATCCAACTCATTCCACATCCACCTCACTTAACAGCCACCTCACTCCACACCCACCTCACTCCACAGCCACCTCGCTCCATATCCACCTCATTCCGCATCCACCTCACTCCACAGGCACCTCACTCCACAGCCACCTCACTCCACAGCCACCTCACTCCACAGCCACCTCACTCCACAGCCACCTCGCTCCACAGCCACCTCGCTCCATATCCACATCATTTCATATCTACCTCACTTCACAGCCACCTCACTTAACAGCCACCTCACTCACCACACCGGGAGCAGCCGTCACAACTTTGTCATCATAGCTACTAGAAATAAAATATAAAACAGAATCAGTCATGGCGCCGATATTGCTAAAAGCCAGACTGCCAGTTGCAATCAGAGCTGCAGCTCATTCAGACGCTGCCCACTCGATGCCCGGTCAAGTTCAGGTCAGAATTAGCAGCGCCTTCGCTGCAGTTTGTTGCTGACTAAGGTTGCAGCTGCCGCTGCTTCTGCTTGAGCTGTCTCGAAGGAACGAGCAGAGATCTCTAGAGAAAGAGACGATTCGGGCACTAATGGCGGCTAGGAGATGGGGGAGAAGAGAGAGAGCGAGGCTGCGCAGCAACGCCCCAAATTGAGCCACTCGAGTTTGCGGCGGCCCATACCCCGGGCCTCGATCCCCTTCCTCACAAATACTTCCACTCCCCCCCCCAGAGGATCGCGAGCTCTCGAGTGTCGGGTAGCCGGGAGCCGGAGCCGCCGCGCTCTCCAGTTAAAGGATCCGAGAGAAGGCTTCACCAAGGTTGGCCAATTGCTCCCAGTGGGTGGTGCGCGCGAGTGCTTGAAGAAGCAAAGTCGGTGGACTGTCTAGCCAGCTAGTATGGTCGAGATTTTTTGAGCTGGCAAAAAATAAAAGCGATCATTGTGCCGACTTGTTTTGACTGCCAGCTTGGCTCCACAGGGCAGACTTGTGTACGAGCACAGTTCCTATGTACACTTGAGACCTTCAAGACTTTCAACAATTCATCTAAACATTTTGGATTCCTCTGGAAAAGCAATAGCCTAAATTGATATTTCAACGTACTTTAATGTACACTAAAAGTGTTTATTCAATAGAACCGGTGAAAAAGAAGCTGGTTGAAATGCTTGATTGATGAATGTGCTTCGAGAGTGAGTAAGAGTGCAGTAAAGAGGAGGCTGCAGAGTGAGTTGGGTGCAGGAGTGAGGTGAGTGCAGAAATGAGGTGGGTGCAGGAGTGAGGTGGGTGCAGGAGTGAGGTGGGTGCAGGAGTGAGGAGGGTGCAGGAGTGAGGTGGGTGCAGGAGTGAGGTGGGTGCAGGAGTGAGGTGGGTGCAGAAGTGAGGTGGGTGCAGGAGTGAGGTGGGTGCAGGAGTGAGGTGGGTGCAGGAGTGAGGTGGGTGCAGAAGTGAGGTGGGTGCAGGAGTGAGGTGGGTGCAGGAGTGAGGTGGGTGCAGAAGTGAGGTGGGTGCAGGAGTGAGGTGGGTGCAGGAGTGAGGTGGGTGCAGAAGTGAGGTGGGTGCAGGAGTGAGGTGGGTGCAGGAGTGAGGTGGGTGCAGGAGTGAGGTGGGTGCAGGAGTGAGGTGGGTGCAGAAGTGAGGTGGGTGCAGAAGTGAGGTGGGTGCAGGAGTGAGGTGGGTGCAGGAGTGAGGTGGGTGCAGGAGTGAGGTGGGTGCAGGAGTGAGGTGGGTATTGCAGTGAGGTGGAAGTGAGGATGGTTTTAGTTCGACACAAAAATTTCTGTCAAATTTCTGCCAAAATTTGGCAAAAGAAGAATTGAATTCGCACTTTAAAGTCAAAGTTTAATCAGCAAAAGCTCGCAGAGCATTGAGAAAAAAAGCAAAAAAAACTTGGACCATGAACAGTCCACTTCCCGTAGTCGTGTATTTGCGGTTGCAAAATTACCAGTGAAAAAAATTTGTTCAAACCCAACTGATCAAAAGACGCATTTTTATACGAGATTTAAAAAACGGGCGAACGCCTGCGCGGGTCACCAGGTCGATGCGTATGGCTGCCGCAACTCGGCGCAGTGCCTCTGCCGAGCCTGGCTCAGCTGAGCAATCTGCTGATCGTCCTTCTGCTCCAGCAGGTCGCAGCACTGCCGCTTCCAGGCTCTCGCCATCTCGCGCCACCTGACCGCTTCGCATTTCCACTGCCTGGCCGCCTCTCTGCAGCGCTGCGTCTCCCGATGCCAGTCAGTCAGCTGCTCCCGCGCTTTGCGCAGCTCCGCCTGCGTCAGGCCGCTACGCTCCCGCCAGTGGCTGGCGCTGCGCGCCGCCTCGAAAGTCTGCTGCTGAAGGCTGAGCGCCTCCCTGCGCCACTTCTCCCGGCTTCGCTTCCACCGGTGGATGCAGTCCTTCCAGTTGACGCTGTCCGACTGCAGCTGCTGCCGATGCTCCTGGAGGTCGTCGACAGGGCCGCAGTAGTCCGGCTCGAACATTGCTGCCATGGCACTTCAGCTGTTTCAGTCTAATAAAAATGGCTGCACACTGAGGGAGTTCCTGTCGGCCGTTTTGCGTTGCCAATCGCTGATTAATTCACATCTGGCTGCAGATTGAGAGCTCTGGCTCCTCAGGGACACTTTTAGCCATAGACTAAAATAGAGGGCTACAAAAACTTACCGTGCCTTTGGTATTCATTCTTCTGGAATCTCTTTGGCCGATTTTCTTATCAAGTATCCATGTTAATTAGCCGTCCATGGCTGAGCCAGCGAGTTGCGTCTTAATATATATTTGAGATTCTGAGTTTAAATTTTAGCTCTGGGTTTGGGATGCTAGGTTGGGATTCTGGATTGGGATTCTGAATTGGGATTGTAGATTGGGATTCTGGATTGGGATTCTGGATTAGGATTCTGGATTGGGATTCTGGATGGGGATTCTGGATGGGGATTCTGGATGGGGATTCTGGATGGGGATTCTGGATTGGGATTCTGGATGGGGATTCTGGATGGGGATTCTGGATGGGGATTCTGGATGGGGATTCTAGATTGGGATTCTGGATTGGGATTTAGAACCGTAGGTTAGTGTTTTTGATTTAAACATATTGTTCGCATTTCACAGCATTTGGGATGCACGAAAAACCATTGAGATAAATCAAAGCCATTATTTAATGTGATTCAAATTGATTAAGGAAAAGCATAATCTTAAAATAATATTATTATTTTATTTAAATATAATTTCGAACTTCGAAAATGATTCAAAATCTAAATAAATGGATTAAGAAGGGCGCTTTATTGCGAATGGTGGCTGTCTGGGGAATCAACAAAAGGCGGAACACGACAGAATCAAACTTATTACGTAATAAAGAAAATTCAACGATTCAACTAAGTAAGGAGCGGTGAAAATGAAGTTGTCCGCAACAAAACAACCAAGTACTACAGTTGGATAGAAATATTACATAAAAAGCTAACATGTCTACTAACAGCAGTCTGTAGCGATTGTTTATCAACAAAGTGCAATAACAGTTGAAATCAACCCGCTGCCTCCAGGGCCAGCCAATAGGAAATTAAAATGCGCGAAAGTTTGCACACCCATCTATTTATAGAAACAAATACAGATGACGTCACCTTATGATTCAATTTTATTTTTAACTTTCGTTCATTATTTTGGTTCAACGAACTCTAACCTTACCATTGGGGATGGTCCAGCGCGGCGCCAGCGGCCCAGGTTCGATTCCTAGTGCAGTCACATTAATTTTGGGGCTAAATTGGAATCTCGGCTTGGCTCTGCTCGTGCAATTAACGGTCTTGAGGGTCAACTCCCAAGGCACAGTGAAGTGTACATGCTTAGCCGATGCACACCCTGAGTGAGCGCGTGTACGAGTGCGTGCCTGCGAACAGTCCTTCTGCGACATCGTCACACAACCAGCGCTGTAGACAAGCGCGCCAATACTGAACGCAGGCGCGCACTCATACACACGATCACTCAGGGTGCACATCGGCCAAGCATGTACACTCTCTGTGCCCTGGGAGGGGGGGGGGGTTGACCCTCATGACTGTGAATTGCACGACAACCCAACAGCCAATTTGCACACAAGCCCCAAAATAACCCAACAGTGACGCTCTGGAGTTGCTGCTCCTGGTTAAGCCAAGTTCAGCACGACAGTCTTGAGGTTGAGGTACTCCTCGATGCCGTAGCCCACGCCGGACTCGCTGCCCAGCCCCGACTCGTTCCAGCCTCCGAACGGGGCGATGCAGGAGCTCACCATGGACTCGTTGACCCCGACCATGCCAACATTGAGCTGCTCCGCCACTCGCCAGCACTGTCCGACATCGGCCGAGTAGAAATAACCGGCCAGCCCCACTCGACAGTCGTTCGCCAGTTCGACAACATCCGCCTCGCTGTCGAACTCGAACGCGGCAACAAGCGGGCCGAAAATCTCCTCGCGAAAGCAGGCGGAGTCGCGGCCCAGGCCCGACACCACCGTCGGCTGGAAAAAGTGGCCGGCGCCGCTGCCGACCTTCACCGACTGGCCGCCGGCGAGCACCCGGCCGCCGCGCTGCTTGGCGTCAGCCAGGAGCCGCTCCAGCTTCGACTCGGCGGCCGCGTTGATCAGCGGGCCCAGTTGAGTGCCCGCCTGCACGGTTGGGGGAGGGGTTGGTGCAATTCCTCCCTCTGACCGCTTGTGCGATTCCCCCCTCTGACCGCTTGTGCAATTCCCCCTCTGACCCCTTATCAAATTCTCCTTGATTGCTTGTGCTAAATTGCTTCCTCATGAGGCCGTGAGCACTTGAGGCAATTCCCCAGCAACCCAACAGCCAACAAACCTCGAAGCCATCGCCAACTTTCATTTCGGCAACCCGTTCGCACAGCTTAGCCAGAAACTTTTGGCTAACGCGGCGCTGCAAGAAAATCCGGTTGGGACAAACGCAAGTCTGGCCCGTGTTGCGAAATTTGGCCTGAATGAGGCCTGCCACCTGCGGTGAATAGGGGGAAATGTTTTGCTAGAACTAAATTTGTTCAGGCAGTGATAACTTGACATTTGATACGAAGTAAACAAAAGAATTATAGTTTTTTCCGTCTTTGACAAGTTATACATACTTGAAAACAGTGTAAACATTGCAGAGATGGTGGAAGTTTCGAGCTTGTGTGAAGATTTGAGATTGTGTGAAGATTTGAGCTTGTGTAAAGATTTTTGTGTGAAGATTTGAGTTTGTGTGAAGATTAGAATTTGTGTTAAGATTAGAGTTTGTGTGAAAATTAGAGCTTGTGTGAAGATTCGAGCTTGTGTGAAGATTTGAGCTTTTTATGAAGATTTGAGTTTGTGTGAAGATTTGAGCTTGTGTGAAGATTTGAGTTTGTGTGAAGAAGAACACCCCTTCCCCCCCCCCCCCAAAAAATCTCACAGCCTTGTCAACATCGGCCGAATCGAACACAATAAACGGAGCATTGCCGCCGAGCTCCATGGTGACTCGCTTCACCGTACTGGAGGCCTGTGCCAGCAGCAGCTTGCCCGTGTCCGTGCTGCCGGTGAAGCTCACGTGCTTCACGGCCGGGTCGGTGGTCAGAACTCGGCCAACTTCGGCAGCTCGGCTTCGCGAGCACGTGACCACATTGAGGGCACCTGGCGGCAGCAGGGCGTCGGCGGCCAGTTGGCACAGGGCCAGGGCCGTCAGCGGTGTGTCCTCGGCCGGCTTGATCACCACCGTGCATCCGGCGGCGAGGGCGGCGCCAGCCTTTCGGGTGATCATGGCGGCGGGGAAATTCCACGGGGTGATCATGCCGCACACGCCTGCGGTTGGGGTTCAGGGGAGGTCAAGCTCTAGGTAAGGCGCCAGTGACCCTGTGACAGGTCAGGCACACCAGTGACCCAATGACAGGTCAGGCACACTAGACAGTGACCCAATGACAGGTCAGGCACACTAGACAGTGACCCAATGACAGGTCAGGCACACCAGTGACCCAATGACAGGTCAGGCACACTGACCCAATCAAGTCAAAGAAGGCAATGCCTGATTTGACTCACCCTGCGGCTGCTTGAGCGTGAAAATTCGCTTGTCAGGCGTCGGGCCCTGCAGAGTCTGGCCGGTGACCGAATGCCCTCTTCGGCGAACCAGCGAATAAAGGAGGCACCGTAGGCGACCTCGCCGCGAGATTCGGCGAGCGGCTTGCCGTTCTCCAGGGTCATGAGAGCGGCGAGGTCCTCGCAGCGGTCCTGGATCAGGCGCTCCCAGCTGTGCAGAAGAGCAGCTCGCTGAGATGGCGTCTTGCCGCGCCAGGCTTCAAATGCGACCTGCGGGGAGCCGAGTGACAGATGCGAGCTGCGGGTGAAGCTGCAGACTTTTCTTGTACATTAATTTATTAACTGATGGTTTTCACTTTGAGTTCCTCACTCCTAACTTGACCATCTGTCACTCCTAATTGGACCATCTGTCACTCCTTATTATACCATCTGTCACTCCTAATTTGACCATCTGTCACTCCTAATTGGACCATCTGTCACTCCTTATTATACCATCTGTCACTCCTAATTTGACCATCTGTCACTCCTAACTTGACCATCTGTCACTCCTAATTTGACAAGCTGTCACTCTTAATTTCAGAATCTGTCACTCCTGATTTGACAAGCTACTCTTTATTTCAGAATCTGTAACTCCTAATTAGACAAGCTGTCACTCCTGATTTGGCAAGCTGTCACTCTTAATTTCAGAATCTGTCACTCCTAATTTGACAATCGGTCACTTCTAATTTGAAAAGCTGTCACACTTTATCGCAAAAGGGCAACTCAAGTACAAGATAGAAGTAATATTAATATCAAAGGGGGGCCGTAGCCCAGCGGTAGCGCAGCTGCTCTGGGGTGCCAGCGACCCAGGCTCGATTCCAAGTGCAGTCACATTAATTTGGGGCTGAATTGGAATCTCGGCTTGGCTCTGCTCGTGCAATTAACGGCCTTGAGAGCCAACCCCCAAGGCGCAGTGAAGTGTACATGCCTAACGATAATATAAAGTTAGGGCCGCTGTACACTCTTGTGTGAGTCTGTGCCTGCGTACGTATCCGCATGCTTGTATGCCTGCTCAGGGGAGTCGGCGGAATGGGCAGTAATGCCTCTCGCCGGTTGCGTGCCTATGTCGCTTAAAGTGCGCCAAGGTGCACACAACCCCTCTGCCTCTAATAAAAAAATAAAAAAGTAATATTAACACCAAATAATCACCTGAGCATGCGCAATGGCGGCTGTTGCATCAGCAGCTCCCATGTCTGGCACCTTGCAGACAAGTTCCCCATTTGCCGGATTGTAGACTGGGAAGCTCTCTCGATTGGCTGCATTCACCCATTGGCCATTGACAAAGGCTTTCTCACGCAGCAGGCTTTTGTAAGATGATGACGACATTGCGCGACTAGATAGGCTTAGAAGAGTTCTAGCAATCTGTGAACTTAGAAGCAAGCGCATAGCTACAAAAAAGGAAGAAATCAGGGAGGACACTAAAGCTCAGAAACAACTTTGGTAACATTTTGAAATTTAATCTTTGATATCCTGGCATAAAAGCAAGTATACTTCCTTATTGGTGTCAAGAATATTTGATACATTTACATTATAATTCAATCTTCATTAAAAAAATAGTTTACAAGTCATTTTGATCATGATAAAAAGCTATTATAGTTTTCCAAAAGCACAAAAAATAGTATTTAATAGATCAGCTTTGTTCAATACTTAGTTCTATGCCAATTTTCCAAAACCTCATTTAGGATTCACATTACTATTGAATATCTAAATTCCTAATGAATTTGATTACACTAAATTTTATTATATTATAAGTCTATTGAATCAGTATTACAATATTACTTGAAATGGTTGAAATTAAAAAAGACAAAAGTACATTGATAAAAAATCAACAATTATCTATAAGTTATGAAAAGAAATAGCTAGCAAAAATAGTTTGTCTAAAATATCTTTGGATTCATATTTTCATGAAAATATATTCCTTTTAAAGAGAAAAATTAAATGGCTAAGCCTAAAAACTCTAGATAGCAGGAAGGACTAAAACAAATTAAAAAAAAATAAAGTAATTAAAATTACTTAAAATAAATGTTTCTAGACTTCTAAGACCTCAGTTAAATTAAAATAGAATATAAAATATTTCTGCAGAAATATTGATACAACTATCCAGGAGTCTAGGAAAAATGCAGATGTACAAAGAAAATAAAAATCAAATAAGAATTTATACTTGACTAATTGAATTCAAATATAATTTGATTAAACAAGTAGATTTGTATCTTAATAATAAGCTCACCTGTTTAAGTTTTTCAAATTAAGGCTAAGCTGTCTTTGATATAGTTGATTGAATTTACGAATTTTTGCCTAAAAAATTAGCAAAGCAGTCAAAAAGTTACAAGCTAAAGAAATTATAGCTTTATTTTAAACTTAAGTCACTATAGGAAAAGTTTTCAGGTCCGCATTTGTAAACCATGATAGAAATTTCTGATTTGTGTAGTTAACTTAAGTCGCGGTTCATGGAAAACTTATTGTTCGTGCGACAATCCGAACTCGAGCCAAATCAAATACTATAATAAATTTTATTGCAACCTATACATATTGAAACATTCAAAGCTGCTAAATATTATTTTTCATTTGCGTTGGCTATTAATTTTGTGGATCTATGGGGCAGGAACTAATGGAAGTGATGTTGTTGCAATGGTCTAGCCTAGCCAATGGTCTTTACTGGTACGACTTGGATGTAATTTTCATTGATAATGACTTTTGATGCCCTAAAATTAAATTTTCTGTCACAAAGATAAAAGCATGTATAATAATATAGCTGAAAGTTAAGGATTAAAAATCGCTTGGAACTTTCATGCAAGAAGACAATTATAAAATCATTGATTGAATAGATAAAGCTAGCAAAATTTAGATAAAAACAAACCGTTTATTCAAATTTTAGTAAGCAAAACTGATTTTTCAACTAACGTCGATCAATGAAGATAGACATGTATTTTCATGGTTGAATGTATGAATACTATACAAAAAATTAAATCGATCAAGAGCTTGTACGAAGTTGCACGATAAAATGCAACTTCAAAGTAAACTCCAAAATGATAATTGTTACACGTCAGCTTACCATAATTGAAGAGTTCGTAAGTGGCTGCACGGTAGAGGGCCCAAATCAAGCAAAATTTCTTTTGGAGCTATATAACACTTGTAGAAGGCCAAATAAAAAACAAAGCATTCACACAGCGGCTCAACACACGTCCATTATCTTATCTACACTCATGTACATCTACGAGTAATTTCGCTATGCGAACCGAAAATGTACTGTTCCTCATTTTAATCAAGTATGCATTTTATGCGCACATTGCATTATCTAAGCTTCTTTCAGGGACAGCTAGGAGTTACTAGATTCGATAAAAGTCTGGACGCAACATGCCACACGATTCATTCGAAAATTGAAACTGGCTTTGACTTTAGAGGCATTTTGCTCTACAGTTCTACACGACATAGCATGCATAATGTACATGTAGCTGCACGTACTGGAACAAAACCTCTAGTTATTAACTGCGCGGGTTTAAATTTTATGAGAGGTGGGCAGACAGACAAACTGACAGGCAGACAGACAGACAAACAGACAGACAGACAGACAGACAGACAGACAGACAGACAGACAGACAGACAGACAGACAGACAGACAGACAGACAGACAGACAGACAGACAGACAGACAGACAGACAGACAGACAGACAGACAGACAGACAGACAGAAAGACAGACAGACAGACAGACAGACAGACAGACAGACAGACAGACAGACAGACAGCGGCCAGTCCGCAGTTTCGCGTACCTGTGCGCTATCAGGTGCCTCTGGCTACGGCTCTGACGTAGAGGTGTTACTCTTTGACCGTACAGGGTATGCGGCCAGTCCGCAGGTTTTTGCCCAGCCAAAAGTGCACTCCAAGCCTTCGGTGTCTGCCGCGTCCATGGGCTCTTGGCTGGGGAGTAGTCCAGTCACGAGCGGCTCTCTTTTCTTCATTAACCTCTCTTCTTTTCTCGCTTCCAGCTATGGCCTCTTCCGCCACTCCGAATGAAGCTGGGTTGACCCCAGCCGCTCTGGATGCTGCCAAAGGCAGCTTCAACTTTGCCCCGCCCAGCCCGACTGGTGGGGACAAGACCGACACCACTGCCGGTGCCGCCGGTGGTGAGTCGAGCGCAAGGCGCAAGCGAAACCGCCATGGCGGCCGTTCCGCTGAAGCCAAACGCAACCGCAATGCGCGCAAATCGAGCAGCGGCGACAAAAAGCTGCTGCAGACATGTTGGCACGGTCGGCTGGCGGTGCTGCGTCGGAGGAGCCCCATGGTGAGGATGGAGCCGCGGTGGAGCCGAAAGACTCTGCCGATGGCTCTGCCTCCCTCAAGGACACCTCAGCCCTCCAGCATGCCGCCAACCAGGCTACAGCGGCCGGGCCCTCGGGAACCGCCGCGTCTGCCACCACCAAGACCAAGACCAAGGAGAGCTACGCCTCCAAGGCTCAACGGGCTGCACTCCCACCGGCCACCATCATTCTCGGTGAGGAACCTAACGGCCACCGAGTTTGACGACGCCTGGCGCACCATCGATGCTGGGCTCATCGACCTCACCATGGAGGGCATCTCCGTGGAGGTGGTCAAATCAGCCAAGACTGACGGCTGCATTTTTCTCTGGTGCTCATCGGAGGAGAGCAGCCGCCGGCTCAGCGAGCTAAGTGGAAGAAGGAGCTCCCAATCTCTTTTTCGCCTCTGAAGGCGAACGCAAGAGGACCCAACGCTTCCGTGTTTGGATCCCGGCCATGAGCGCCATCAAGTCCGGGGAGCAGCTGAGGCTTCTCATGCTCAACCGCTTCCCTGACCTTAACGCCAGTGAGCTCTACTGCCATGGCTCCGCCCGGAAAGGTGCGGAGGGCTTTACGGCGATCATGGGGCTCTCTGACGAATGGTCTAAGCGGGTTCCGCACAACACCATCTGCATCGGCCTGCATCAGCTGACTTTCCTCCGATGCGAGGAAGGTAAGGCTGAAGCTAAGCCGACTAAGCGCACCGCACCTCCCAAGGGAAAGGACGCGGCTGCCCAAGACCTGCGGTCGGTGGATCTCCACCTTAATAAGGCAGTTCGTGCTGCCGAAAACCTGCCCGCAGCACTCGCAAGTCGGGTCTGGTTCAGCGTGCGCCGGCGCAGGCCCACGACCTCCTGGAACACCTGGAGCGTCGACGCGCCGAAAAAGACCCTCCTCAAACCGGGCTGTGTGGGTCAGGAAGTGATGGTTCGGCGGGTACTGACTGGGCTGAGGAATCCGGCCATCAGGCAGAAACCACCGCCAACCATGACCTGCCCGCCAGCTCGGTTCAGGACTCCCCCAGCGTCCACGCTGCGGCACAGGATGAGGAGGGTGAAGCGAAGCGGTCCAGGCTCTCGCCAGCCGCAGGCACCACCACGCTCTCCGCGCCGCACGCTGTGGATTATGAGGAGCCCATGGAGGTCAGCAGACCCTCTATCTCAGAAGAGATGGAAGAGGAGCTGCTACGCGAATCCTCGAGCAACTAGCCATGTCTAGTAATGCTACAGGGGTCGAATGTCTGCAGATAAATCTGCAGCACAGCGTCGCAGCTTCGGTGAACCTCATCAGGCATGCCGAGCGTGACAAGCCGGGTCTCATCCTAGTCCAAGAACCTTGGACTGTTAAAGGAAAGCCCCAACACATGCCCGGTGGGTATCAGTGTTTTAGCACATGCCCAAGAGAAGGAACACCGCCACCTAGAGCTTGCATCTACGTGGTGAACTCCTTCAATGCTTGGCTCAGAGGAGACCTTTCAAATGGGGACCTCTGCGTCATCAAACGGAAAACCTCCTACCGGGAAAGACGGCCCTGATCGCCTCGGTTTATTTACCGGGAGACAAGGCTGTTGTCTCGGAAGAGCTTATCTCTTCTTGACTTACTTGACTTAGCTGCAGGGCGGCCCGAAGACGCAGCAGGGAGGCGAGCGTCGCCCATTCCGCTAATCCCTGAAAAACCCGCATAGGCTAGGGCGCGGGGCCGGTCAGGGAGGTCTGCCGGTCCTGTCTGCAGCGTTGTCTTCGGTGGGGAAGACGGAGGCTCGCTTGGTGGCCCGGAGAAACCGGATGAGCCGTGGGATGTTCTCGGGCCGGCAAACGTCGTCCAGGGACGGGTTGGGCCCGAGGTAGTTGAGCCAGTCTCGGTTGAAGGCCGGGCAGTAGCAGACGAAGTGCTTGGCGTCTTCGTTCTCGAGGTTGCAGAAATGGCAGAGTTCGCTCCGGCGGGAACTTCGGAGGAAACAGTGCCTGGCAAAGCAACCGTGACCTGTGAAGGTCATAGTGAGAGCGCGGATATCTTTTCGATTTTGGTTCAAAAGGATTCTCCGCAGCTTGAGGGACGGATTGGGCACTGCCGCACGAGATTGGCGGCAGTTGGAGATACCATCCCATCTGCGCAAGTGCAGGATGTCCACCCAGTCGTTAATCTCACGATTAATGACTGTGGCGGGGATGGGGGCCAGGGGCACGGGGCCAAGGGGCGAGCCGGAACAGCCCGCCTTAGCGAGGGAGTCGGCGAGCTCATTAACTTTGAAGCCGGCGTGTCCTGGGATCCACGTAAGCCGGACGGTGTTCCTCCGAGCCAGCTTGCTGAGCTGCCCGATACAGTCGCGGACTGTTCGGGAGTTCGTAGTGGTGTGACACAGGGCCTGCAAAGTGGCCTGGCTGTCAGAGTGGAAGAAAATTCTTCTGTCCTTGAAATCCCTGCAGTGGAGCTCAGCTGCACAGGAGCTGATGGCAAGGACTTCGTTCTGGAAGACGCTGGAGAGTCTGCCAGTGTGTTGGGCGTGAGTAGCGATCACGCGGCCGTTGATAAGGATGCAGACTCTTTTAAACCGTCTTTGGAGGATCCGTCAGTAAAGCAGTGAACCTCCTGAGGGGCCCAGCTGTCGTCGGCGTTCTCCCTAGAGGGATAGTGACCTTGAAGCGTTGGTAGAGATTGAGGGAGCGCGGCTCAGCGTCCGAAAGGACAGCCGCATTCCCACTCTCCTCCAGAACTTTAAGGCTCAGGTCAGAGTGCGGCAGGAGCTTGCGCTTCGCCATCGCTCTTTGTGGCTTGAAGCTAACGCCAGCCTCGATGAGCCGGCGGGTGGTTTTAGCAGCCTCGCGACGGACAAAGATGTCCAGAGGCGGGAGGCAAAGAAAGGCGTTGAGGCCGTCAAAGGGAGCAGAGAGCGGGGCATTCAGGATCATGCGGCACGCACGTCCCTGCACCTTTTTGAGGGCTTCGTGGCAGGTTTTAATTTGCAAGGCGCTGGTCCAGACCAGGCCTGCGTAAGTAACGGCCGGTCGGACCATTGCGGTATAGATCCACCAGAGCCGTTTCGGGTAAGGCCCCAGGTGGTGCCGACGGCTCTGCGCAGCTGCGCAAGAATCGCGGGGGCTTAAGAGCTTATCTCGCTGGTGGAACTCTGTTCTGCCAGAAACTACGAGCTAATGGTTGCTGGCGATATAAATGCTCACCATACTCACTGGGGCAGCACAAACATTAATCAGAGAGGTGAAGACCTCCAGACTTATGTTGCCACCACCACGCTTGAGTTCTGCAACTCAGGCAACACCCCTACTTTCGACAACGGGCGTTGGTCGGAGGTCATCGATGCCACACTTGCCACACCAAGACTCTACCAGAGGATTGACGAGTGGCGGGTCCTTCGCGTGGCGTCTCTCTCTGACCACAAGCTCATCTCCTTTAACGTGGCCAGCGCACAGCGCAATGACCGTATCATCTGGAGACGGAATGCTAGGGACACCGATTGGGAGGCCTTCAAGTTCACCCTGGACGCAACCCTTTGGAACACCTACCTTCCAGCTTTCCTACCTCCATTGATTCGTGCCAAGAAACGGAGGATTATGCGGCTGTTCTCACGGATTCGCTAACCTCTGCTTTCGAGGCCTCCTGCCCGCTTAAAGCCTACAGGGGCAAAACGTCGGCCCCGTGGTGGAACCCCAAGAGTGGCGACTTTCGCCGCAAAGCCAAACGGTTACATCGCAGGGCCACCAAATCTAAACGCCCAGCGAGACCGCCTACCTTGAAGCAATTCATGAGTTCAAAAAGGAGGTCAGGAACGCTAAGGCTAACAAATGGCGTGAATACTGTGAGGAACTGGAGGGCGCACGCCCTACATCCCGCATAGTAAAAGCGCTGACCTTGGACAAAATATCCAAACTTTCCTCGGTAAAGCGGGCCGATGGCACGCATATCGAGAACCCTGGGGAGACGCTAGAGCTTATGCTTTCAGCCTCCTTCCCCAACGAGGCTCTCACAAATGACCCCTCGGACCATGCCGAAGGCGGGTCGTTTCTTGCCTCCTCCTTTATCACGAAGAAGCGCATCATCAAAGCTGCAAACTCCTTCAAGCCTTACAAGGCGCCTGGACCCGAGGCATCGTACCAGCCCTAATCAGAGAGGCGGTCCAATGCAAGAGGTTCCTCATGCACCTGTGCAAGCTTCTTAAAGCCTGCATTACGTTTGGTTGTGTCCCGAAGCCGTGGACTGAGGTGAGGGTGATTTTCATTCCTAAGCCCGGCCGCCCGGACTACCATTCTGTTAAATCCTTTCGACCAATCAGCTTGACCTCCTCGATGGTCAAACTGATGGAACGGCTGGTGCTCTGGCGCCTGCAGTCCGTGGAACTAAAGAACATGCCGCTTAGTAAAAACCAGCATGCTTTTCGGGCGGGACTCTCCAGCGAAAGTGCGCTGCATATCCTGGTGGACACGCTGGAGAAAGCTGTGCTTGTGCAACGGCTATGCCCTAGCGGTCTTCCTGGATATCGTGGGAGCCTTTGACAACGTCCTTTTCTACAAACGAGAATGACACATTCTCACCTCACGCGCTGGATCATGTACATGATTAGCCACAGATCTGCTACGGCACACCTGCTAGGTCATGAACGGACGGTTCCCGTCTGCAAAGGCTGTCCGCAGGGTGGTGTTCTCTCTCCAATTCTCTGGAACATGGTTATCGACGAGCTCCTACGGGACGCCTGTCCTAACCCTATTCTGAAGGTCGGTTATGCGGACGATGTCACGGCGGTAGCCTCTGGGCCATCGCCGGACACCCTGCGTGATCTCCTTCAGAACTTCATCAACACTGCTGAACGTTGGGCGGACCAATGCGGTCTGAAGCTCTCCGAGACTAAGACCGCTGTGGTTATGTTCACCAGCAGGACGAAGTGGCAATCCCGCCATCTCACGCTCTACGGACAGGAAATCCCCTTCCGTAAGCAAGTCAAGTGTCTTGGGGTCACCCTTGATCACAGGCTGAACTGGTCCCCGCATGTTCATGCCAAGACTAAGAAGGCCTTCGCGATCCTGGCGCAACTGCGCAGGGCGGTTGGCCATACTTGGGGCCTTACCCCAAACGCCTATGGTGGATCTACATTGCTATGGTCAGGCCGGCGATCTCCTATGCCGGACTGATCTGGGCGAGTGCCCTGCAGATTAAGACCTGCTTCGAGGCTCTTAAACGAGTGCAGGGGCGTGCATGTCGAATGATGATGGGCGCCCCGCCCTCGGCTCCCTTCGACGGCCTCAACGCCTTCCTTGACCTGCCTCCACTGGACATTTTCGTCCGCAGGGAGGCAGCCAAAGCAGCCCGGCGTCTCATCGACACCGGCATTACTCTCAAGCCCCAGAGGGCAGTGGCTAAGCGCAAGCTTTTGTCTCATTCCGACCTCTGTCTCAAAGATCTGCAGGAGAGTGGCGGCCTCAACGTCCTTTCGGACGGGGAACCTCGAACGCTCAACCTCTGTCTTCAATTCAAGGTCATTCTTCCTCATGGAGAGGAGGCTAACGACCACTGGAATCCCCAGGAGGTCCACTGCTACACAGACGGATCCCTAAAAGACTGTCTCTCCGGCTTTGGGATCTGCATTCTCATCAATGGCCGCGTGCTCGCCACGCATGCCCAGCACACTGGAAGACTCTCTACTGTCTTCCAGAACGAGGTCCTTGCTATTAGCTCTTGCGCTGCAGAGCTTTGCAGCAAAAACACCTCCGGAAAAACTATATCGTTTTCACTCCGACAGCCAGGCGGCTCTGCTAGCCCTCTGTCACACCACTACGGCCTCCCGGACGGTCTCTGACTGCGTCCGGATGCTCATTACGCTGGGACGCAAAAATGCTGTCCAGCTCAAATGGATCTCAGGTCACGCGGGTTTCCCTGGAAACGAGCTGGCCGACTCGCTTGCAAAGCAAGGGAGCAGCGGCTCCCTTCTGGGACCTCTGCCCTTGGCTCCAATCCCTGCGGCCACCATCAATCGTAGCATTGATGCCTGGGCCTCCGACCTGCACAGGGACAGATGGATGAACCTGACCACCTGCCGCCAATCACGTGCGGCGGTCGCTCGTCCATCCCGAAAGCTCCAAACTGTCCTCCTGAACCAAAGCAGGAAGGACATCCGGGCTCTTGCTATGACCCTCACGGGGCATGGCTGCTTCGCTAGGCACTGCTTTCTCCGGGGCCGACATCCGGAATGAACTGTGCCCATTTTGCGAGTACGACAATGAAGATGCTAATCATTTCTTTGTCAATGCCCGTTTTTCACCAGGGAGCGACTTAACCACCTCGGTTCAAACCTACGAAACTACAATCTATCGATGACGTTCGTCCGGTTCCTACGGGCAACTAGACGAGCCTCTTTCTTCCCAAACGAAGAGAACGCTGCAATACGTACTGGCGGACCGCCCTAACTGGCCCCGCACCATTGCCGACAGACAGACAGACAGACAGACAGACAGACAGACAGACAGACAGACAGACAGACAGACAGACAGACAGACAGACAGACAGACAGACAGACAGACAGACAGACAGACAGACAGACAGACAGACAGACAGACAGACAGACAGACAGACAGACAGACAGACAGACAGACAGACCGACAAACAGACAGATGGAAAGACAGACAGACCGACAAACAGACCTAGTTAATTCCAGTTACATTATATAGACCGACATGTAGATCATTTCGGCCATGACAGAACTACATTCTACATAGAGCAATCCAGTTTATTCCCGTCATCATAAAGACCTACTAAATAATTTCCCGGTCATACAGACCTAGTTTATTTTAGACTCGATCATAGAAACCATAGAAATAGAAACAGTCACAAGAAGCTACTTTGGATGCGACATGTTTGCATGGGTATTAAAAATGAATAACCCCCTTTTATAAGCTTTAAAATAATTTCGAAACTACACATAAAATTTGGTTCATACTAATCTAGAGATTAGAGACTTACGTATATGTAAATATTTCATTTCAGCTTGTGAAGCGACCAGACTTGAATTCCTACGTGAATATATAATATGAGATTTAATTGAGACGTACGAACGTCGTTATCCGTCGATGTATTGTAAAAGTACATATTGGTCAGCAACGTCGATAGCTAGAGACAATCCGACGTCGAATTGCTGTACAGGTTAAAAAAGTTTGACAGCTCAAATGTCAATGTCAAATGTCAATTCTTGAGTCGTTATTTGCGACATTAGTTAGGGACGTCTTCTAAATAGAACTGAACTAATGCATACACATTATATAATGTACATTATATCGTCCCTTATATAGGCGATCATATATAGGCGATCATATATATAGCGATATAGGCGACATTATATAGGCGATCGATCGTTTGTCGATTAAGGACTACTCAAGTAACATATATTACTTATATAAGTTGTCCTTGTTGTCGAATTGAATAAAGAATTTATTGTGGTTGGCAGTCAAGCACATGAGACACAAGCCTCACTCTCAGGAAGTGAAGTTTGCCATTTCTTTAATTTAGCATGTACATGTGCAACATGTTACTCTGAATTGCAATTTGTATACATATAGTTGTGTAGTGAAAGTTGTTTTTCATATTACTTTCTTTTTATTTCACAAGCCCATGCCAAAGTTGCAAATGCTCACAAATGAATTTTTTGTTTTGTTCCTTCTTTAAGTGCCAGTACGAGTATATTAGAATTAAATTTGTTGCATACTCCAGATCAAATGCAATCAAAAGACTTTGTGATGCAAAAACAACGTGCACCTTTTCCCTAGAAAATTGTTGGCCTTCTATAAATTACATGCATTGTACACGATATATTAGTTTTATGCCCTCTTATACTACAGTGGTCCAGCTTGATTTGAAGCTTGTGACTAGCATGTACGCGTTGTACATAACGAGTATTTGCATGTAAATGTACTAAAGCGACACAACACATGCATGAACTAATAGCTTACCGCCATGCATGTATACCCCTTGCATGTATATAGAACTGATCATGAATATTACCTAGCTCGTACAAGAAAAATATAAATTTGATATGCGCAGTTACTATCAAAATGTTTTGATCGGGTAGATCTCTTTATTAAGACTCACTAAGCATTGCAGGGGAGGCAATGGAGACAAAATCTGCCGCGCGTGGCTAAATACGCTGCAGGAAATTAAAAAGCATTGTGGGGGCCCACTGCACAATGCTTTGCCCGGGAAAACCTCGGCGGGAAAAAAACTTGGCGTGCAATTCGATCGCTCGCGGGCAAATTGCACTGCGGGCAAATCTCGACGGGCAATTCGTCTGTGTGGGCAATTCTCATGGACCAAGTTGCAGCTTTGTGTCAATCACATATGCAAAAATGAACTTATACAACTATTCGATGCAACACCAGATCAATGGCATATATATAATACGTGTTTTGAGTTACATGTGTACATGTAAGAGTACTGCATACTGCATGTACATCAAAAGAAGGTTTAATTAGGTAGAGACCAAGCATATATGCTCAGAAACAAAGTTTATCCATAGGATCAAAATTAAAACGTCTTATTTCGCATTCCTTATAGTCTTTTTCGAGTTACGATTTATCCTGTACAATTCGTAAAAGTTATCACATTATCGCTAAGAAGCCGAAAGTTTTAAACTTAAACAAATAAAAAGACGTACTTATTTTGGATCCAAAAAACCTAACGGATAAGTTATTACTTACGTACTAAAATCGCTTTTTGTTTGTATAAAATAAATAGATAAAAATACTTTGTGACATTCAATGAGTATGTTATCATCTTTAACTTCTAAAAATTAAATAGTTTTATTACAGGTTTGTTGCTCGAGTCTCGAGGTCGTCTTTCAAAATAGAATTTTGACCAACTGAAACTGCAGCATGAAGTCAGTTAAAAGTACAATAAAGAGCACATGGACTCCGCTTTCAAAGGACGAGACAAATGCGGCTGTACGTTATACAGAATTATCTGTGAATTTTTTACAGATTGATGGATTTAGTCAATAATAATTAAACTTAATACAGCTTTCTCGTATATCAGAATCTATTGGTTTCGCTCAAAATGGCGTCATATTTTTTAATTAAAAAATTTCATTCTACAAAATTATTATGCAGGCTTGAAAATACTATGACTTTCACTTCAACATGTACGAGCATTGTCTATACTTAAAGTGCTCTAAATGTAATTTATCATATGTTAATTTCATAATTTTGATTGACATACTTAAAAAACACAAACATAAACAATTAATAATTATATAAATGAATGTTTTAAACTTTTCATAAATTATAACTAACAGTTTGTTTTGAAAAGCAAATTTTAAAATGTGCTGTAAAAGTTTCGGCTACTATTTTGTTCAACCTCAAGATTATTTTCTTGGCAAAAAGTTATACAGTACTCCAGTCTTAACTTTGTTAATCATTTTAAAGCTTAGCTAAACCTTTATGTAAGACAACTCTTAAGTATTCGACATCTATAATTTCTGAGTATCGATGGAAAAGTTTGAAATATTGATTTGATTAGTATAATATAAATTTTTGAAGCATCACTTGAACTGAAATAAAATGGCTAGATTTGTAATAGATTTTTTCGCTTCGTTAAATTTATGAAAAAACAAACCACCTCGTCTTTATTTTATGCCGTTTGTTTTTACAGGAATGTCAATACTTGATGTAATTAAGCTAATTTCCTCTTCTGACTCATTTTAGATTTTTGAGGAACGACGTAACCTTTTAAACAAATGGGTAAGCTCATTGGAGAAACGTTTGTTATTGTTTTATCATTTAAAAAATTAGGAATTTTGAATTGTGACTTGGTTTCAGTTCGCGAAATGGACCGACGAGCAGCGGAAGACTGCACTGAACGACCTGGTGCGAGCGTGCAACCAGTCCCAGATCGAACATCTGCACGAAGTCACGAAGCCCAGAGTGGTTCTGCACAAGGTGGACTTTACCCGCCAGCTGCCAAGGAGCCTCAGCTTGCTGCTGCTGTCCTACTTGGATCCGCGCAGCCTATGCCGGGCGGCTCAGGTGACTCAAACTGCCGCCATGACTGACCCCACCCACTTGCCACGCGACATCCTAGCGCACCTATACAGAACACCACACCCAATTACTACAACAAAGCTCACACTGGATTCCCTATCCCATCCGCTGACAGGTAAGCTGGTACTGGAACTGGCTGTGCGATTCTGACGAAGTCTGGCTGCCCAAGTGCGCCCGCCTCGGCTGGTTCCTGCCCGCCCAGGCGCATCGGGACGTTGAAAGCTTCACCTTCTGGACTGGCAAAGCCGTCACGCCCGGAGTCTACAAGCGGCTGTACTTGGAGAACCTCACCAGCCTGCAGGTATGAGAGGGAGAGTACGGAGGGAGAAGGAGAGAGGGTCCAGGTCCAGGTTCGACCCTGGGCTGTGGCATTCCGTCGACCTCAAGGCATAGTACAACAAAGCGTGTCTGGGGGCATCGAATTCACTGCATTATTTAGTTAGTTAGTTAGTTAGTTAGTTAGTTAGTTAGTTAGTTAGTTAGTTAGTTAGTTAGTTAGTTAGTTAGTTAGTTAGTTAGTTAGTTAGTTAGTTAGTTAGTTAGTTAGTTAGTTAGTTAGTTAGTTAGTTAGTTAGTTAGTTAGTTAGTTAGTTAGTTAGTTAGTTAGTTAGTTAGTTAGTTAGTTAGTTAGTTAGTTAGTTAGTTAGTTAGTTAGTTAGTTAGTTAGCTGACCCGAATCTCCACCCACAGGTGGAGGGCCCGACCCTAAAGGAGATGCAGCGCCTGCAGGAGACGGCACGCAGGCAGGACGAGGCCAAGGCCCGAAAAGCCAAGGCCAAGCGCGAGGCCGAGCTGGCCAAGAAGCGCAGCCTGTCAGGCGCAGTCTGGCGCGCACCGGACAAGCACCCGGTGGACACCATGCGCTACAACTACTTGGATCGTCGGGACATTCAACAGATGGAGAGCCGGCGCAAAGAGCCACAGCCGCACAACACGTAGGAAGCCGCTTTGTTGATCCTTATAAAATCGACCATTAAACCTCATTGAACCGAAGCCTAATTAGACATCTTTGGATGAGCAATCTAGCGAATCACCTGCCACTGGGCCGCCCGCTCCCCCCGGATCCCGCAGGATGCGCAGCGTCGTGCTGACGGGCACAGGCAAGCTGCCGGCCGGGGCCGCCTCAGTCGCGGCTGGCGACGCGGCTTCAAAGAAGCGACACGCCGTCAACATCCGAGCTCTGCATCAGGTGTGGCAAACATAAAGTCATAATAAGAGCAATAAAAATTCAGTGTCTACTTTCGAACTTTTCTACTAACAAGTAGTCAAGTTTGAATGTGCAACTGAATAATGTAAAAATAAATCTCCGCGCAGAGACTGCAATCGGACACGACGGCGACTCGCGGCAACCCCGAGCTTCCGCCTAGCGGTGGCAAAAATTTCAAGACCGTCGATTTAGCGGCACCCTCCGGGGGCGGCGGCGGCGGCGGCGGCGGCGGCGGCGGCGGCTACCTGGTGGAGACTCTGCTGGACGGTCAGCTGATGGAGTCGCGGCCTTGGACGCTGAACGAAGACGAGCTGGAGTAGGGTTAATTCCGCTATTTGAATTCGCGTCCTGACCTCCAAATCTACTGTCTAGTAGTATTCTGTGCATGTTAATTTCATTCATACGCTCGAGAACTGCTTCGCTGTTGAAGTAGAAGCAGAACGTTATTTCTGCAGAACATTGATATGCTTTAGCTAGCCTGTTTAAGTTTAGCTACAATATGCTCGCACTATCACTATAATTTGTGACCTAATAAAAGGTACAAAATTTTCTGCTACTGCTTCAACGTACTCACAGCTCAATAAAACGCCCCCAGCCCGTGCTCAGTGAGAGACAGGATTAGGAAAAAGTTTATTGAAATTTTACCAGGAGTGACTTCATCCATTTTCCATAGATTAATTACCGCGAATCAAAAAGTAAAGAAGCTCCTTTACGATCGTTATTGATTTCATGAGCCGGGAATGATTTGCAATTGTCCATGGCTTTAATCCGGGAATGATTTGCGATTGTCTATGGCTTTAATCCGGGAATGAATTGCAATTGTCTATGGCTTTAAGCCTAGAATGAGTTGCAATTGCCTATGGCTTTAAGCCTAGAATGAGTTGCAATTGTCTATGGCTTTATGCCTAGAATGAGTTGCAATTGTCTATGGCTTTAAGCCTAGAATGAGTTGCAATTGTCTATGGCTTTATGCCTAGAATGAGTTGCAATTGTCTATGGCTTTAAGCCTAGAATGAGTTGCAATTGTCTATGGCTTTAAGCCTAGAATGAGTTGCAATTGTCTATGGCTTTATGCCTAGAATGAGTTGCAATTGTCTATGGCTTTAAGCCTAGAATGAGTTGCAATTGTCTATGGCTTTAAGCCTAGAATGAGTTGCAATTTTCTATGGCTTTAAGCCTAGAATGAGTTGCAATTGTCTATGGCTTTAAGCCTAGAATGAGTTGCAATTGTCTATGGCTTTGAGCCTAGAATGAGTTGCAATTGTCTATGGCTTTAAGTCAAGAAATATTTGTTGCCATTCAAATAGTCCGAGGCTGAGAGCGCTCTATAAACGTTGGAGCAGTAACAGGAAAAAGTTACCTGTTTATAAGATCACCTCACCCACTAAAGGGTCCTTCTGAGGCATACTGTAAAGCATCGCAGATATGATCCGCTGTGCGGGGAAACTATACTCGTACTCGTATAGTTTTTGTTGCTGACACAGCAGAAATAAAACCAATTTATTGTCAATCACTGCATTCAGCAAATTGGCCGTCAAGTTTTTCTGGCTTTCGAATTCAGCGAGAATTTTGAATAAAATCTAGGATTTTTTCATTTCCGTCGTAATTCTCAGTCACCAGCAGCAGCATACAAAAGCCCCAGAATATTAGTCATAGATCAGACCATATATGGAAAGTCTGCAATCAAAACGCATGTTAAGCATGTCCGCTTTTATCACCAGAAAATTTATTACAATCGTTAAATAAAACAAAACTGATGCTTTTCCACTGTCCGGAAATGAAAAATTTCTGAAAATTATTAAATTTCTGCAGCTTTGAACCAATTCTAATGAACTGTCTGTCTGTCTGTCTGTCTGTCTGTCTGTCTGTCTGTCTGTCTGTCTGTCTGTCTGTCTGTCTGTCTGTCTGTCTGTCTGTCTGTCTGTCTGTCTGTCTGTCTGTCTGTCTGTCTGTCTGTCTGTCTGTCTGTCTGTCTGTCTGTCTGTCTGTCTGTCTGTCTGTCTGTCTGTCTGTCTGTCTGTCTGTCTGTCTGTCTGTCTGTCTTAGTGTCTGTCTGTCTGTCTGTCTGTCTTAGTGTCTGTCTGTCTGTCTTAGTGTCTGTCTGTGTTATTGTCTGTCTGTCTGTCTGTGTTATTGTCTGTGTGTTTACTTGGACCTTTCGTCAGTATTTTTCCATGGACGACCCGTTTTAACTGGACCCCTTACGTGGACCACCATATATATTTCTACATGAAAGGTTAAAGATGTTTTACATAGACCTATGATGGAGTCTACCAGAAAACGATCGTGGTCCCTAAAGTTGCTCACTCGAAGTTCTTTTGGTTCCAAGTTACAACGGTTTCAGTTTACCTGGACCTTTTACTCGGTCCACCTAAACCGATTTTCGAGGTCCACGTAAATCGAAATTTCACATGACCCATTTTCAAAAACTGTCTGTTTGGTGTTTGTTTTGTGTCTGTTAGGTAAATTGGTAGCTGAGGCGGAAGGCCTTTTAGTTTCAATAGATGGAATGGCAGCGAAGATTTTGCGCTGCTTTGCGCGTATATTTATATTACAAACAGCGCGAGATTATTGAGGGGCCTAGGGAGGTGCGCACATGTGGCGTGGCGTGATTGGCTACGCAAACCCTCCTTCCTGGCTTAGCGAGCCGGCTGGCACGGTGCGCCACCACCCCACCTCAGCTAGACAGAGGTTGGCGGGGGGGGGGGTTTCCAGTGCGGCTGCACTGGTGCTGCCGGTCGCGTAGTCTGGCCGCCACATAGCTAAATTTGTCGATTTGTTGTAATCGTGAAAGCGTTGTTTTGCGATAAAATAACAAATTTTGTAAGCAACAATATGTATAATGGATTTGGGGCTTGGACGACAGACGGAACTATTATATGCTATTAATTTCGAAACAATTTTTATAAAAAATCACGATATTGCATCACAGCATTGAGTCTCCTCTCCACCTTGAGCTACTAAAAATTCTTCTAAGATCGCAATTGTAAGTGATGCAACTGGCCACCTGTGCTGCAGGGAATGATGTATTTACACAATCACACACTATGAAGTAATGATTGATAACAGGCTGTTTCGTACGAGCTATATACCTGTATCTTATTATGTCAAAGCCAAAACGAAAGCCATATTTGTATCGCTATCTTTGAAAGTCGTAGCTTATCCGAACATTTAAGTGCCTTTAACCAAATTCATTGGACGGAAAATCCAGAGTACATCGTGTGATTGGACTAAGTGAGCCGCTATTATGCTTAAAGGAGCCTCACACTCCTTGAAAGATAGCGGCCTCCAGTGGTTTCCCTAAAACGATGTCCTGTAGCACAGACTAATCTCTACCCCCTTATTTTAGCATGACTGCTTGTCTCATTGTACACAGCAATGTACACTAGTTGTTTGCTTTTTATTAAAACAGCTGATGTCGGGAGACAAGAATTCTAGAATTTTCTGTTTCAAGACTGTACAGTGCGAATAGACACTGGCCAACCAGTGGGGTATCTCAATGGGCACTGTACATTTGCCAGCCACAGAATCTCGCTAACCAATGTCTAATGAAATTGGCGTGG
>NIVC01001815.1:0-25000 GCA_002269645.1 Macrostomum lignano | reverse complement strand
TTAGCTTGACAGTTTGTACAAATTAGCTCTTACTAGTTTCACTCACTAGCTTCACTCACTCACTAGATTCACTCACTAGTTTCACTCACTCACTAGATTCACTCACTAGTTTCACTCACTCACTAGATTCACTCACTAGTTTCATTTACTAGATTCACTCACTAGTTTCACTCACTCACTAATTTCACTCACTAGATTCACTAGTTTCACTCACTAGTTTCATATACTAGATTCACTCACTAGTTTCACTCACTAGTTTCACTAGTTTCACTCACTAGTTTCATATACTAGATTCACTCACTAATTTCACTCACTAGATTCACTAGTTTCACTCACTAGTTTCATATACTAGATTCACTCACTAGTTTCACTCACTAGTTTCACTCACTAGTTTCACTCACTAGTTTCACTCACTAGTTTCACTCACTAGTTTCACTCACTAGTTTCACTCACTCACTAGTTTCACTCACTAGTTCTACTCACTAGTTTCACTTCCTAGTTTCACTCACTAGTTTCACTCACTAGTTTCACTCACCGGGAAAGCTTCGCTTCTTGCCACCAGGTGGGCAGTTGGCAACAAAGCAGAGCTCGCACAGGTGGCAGGCGGCCAGCAGCAGGGCGAGCAGCCTCACCCAGGACTTGGCATTCAGCAGTGCAGCCATCAAGAGAACAAAGGTGGATCGAGTGACAAACGGATCGGATGGTTTCTGAAGAGGCGCAAAGTTATCAGGAAGTGATTAATTATGATTTTTTATTTCCTATTATCTGTAGGACTTCTTTTCAAAATGGAAAACTTACGCGCAAAAAGCTTCCCTAAAATTTGATAGATGAGCAGCAACTGACTCAATTTTCTGCCTCAGCAACAGGTTTGCAGTAGAAGGAACAGTGGGGTCTGCGCTCTCAGCCCCGCGCCCGTTGCCGTCGTATTTATCCACGGCCGGTGGGCCAATGAGATTCGACTGAAATAGAAATTTTAATAACCCTCTTCTAAACATTTGGTCTTAAAAATGACGATATTCTGGCCTTCCGAAATCGTTAATCAGTGACACCGCATCCTTATCAGTGACACCGCATCCTTATCAGTGACACTGCATCCTTATCAGTGACACTGCATCCTTATCAGTGACACCGCATCCTTATCAGTGACACTGCATCCTTATCAGTGACACCGCATCCTTATCAGTGACACTGCATCCTTATCAGTGACACCGCATCCTTATCAGTGACACTGCATCCTTATCAGTGACACTGCATCCTTATCAGTGACACCGCATCCTTATCAGTGACACTGCATCCTTATCAGTGACACTGCATCCTTATCAGTGACACCGCATCCTTATCAGTGACACTGCATCCTTATCAGTGACACTGCATCCTTATCAGTAACACTGCATCCTTATCAGGGGCATTTAATGATTATCAGTGACACTTCATCCTTATCAGTGACACTGCATCCTTATCAGTGACACCGCATCCTTATCAGTGACACTGCATCCTTATCAGTGACACCGCATCCTTATCAGTGACACCGCATCCTTATCAGTGACACTGCATCCTTATCAGTGACACTGCATCCTTATCAGGGGCATTTAATGATTATCAGTGACACTTCATCCTTATCAGTGACACTGCATCCTTATCAGGGGCATTTAATGATTATCAGTGACACTTCATCCTTATCAGTAACACTGCATCCTTATCAGGGGCATTTAATGATTATCAGTGACACTTCATCCTTATCAGTGACACTGCATCCTTATCAGTGACACCGCATCCTTATCAGTGACACTGCATCCTTATCAGTGACACCGCATCCTTATCAGTGACACCGCATCCTTATCAGTGACACTGCATCCTTATCAGTGACACTGCATCCTTATCAGTGACACCGCATCCTTATCAGTGACACCGCATCCTTATCAGGGGCATTTATTCATTATCAGTGACACCACACCCTATCTGTACCAAGCCCCCACATGAAATGGCAACTCTTGAAATGAATTTTTGCCCCTCAAATGAAATGCGCCACTGGCAGTAATCATGCAGCAGCGAGCTACGAAACTTGCCCGCCGGAACTTTGCCCGCCGAAGTTTGCCCGCCGACGTTTGCCCGCCGGAACTTTGCCCGCCGACGTTTGCTCGCCGACGTTTGCCCGCTGACGTCTGCCCGCTGAATGTTGCCCGCTGGAACTACGAGCTATATTAAAGTACTTAAGTATTTTCTACATGACCCTTCATTTCTCCGGAAACGTGTATCTTAACACAATTGGACGAGCTCCTTTGTTACTCCAAACATCAATCGGTCAGATGGCGCCTGAGTTACGTAAATTTTACCTTTACCTTTCTGCCTTCTCATTAACCGGGTTTTTATCTTTCATAAAACAGAACGTTTTAGTAGTGTACCCATGAGCAAGTTGCGCTCGTGCTCTACCTTTGCATTAGCCATTTCATGTGCTCAACAATGTATGTTTACAAATTGTTCTTTATGTAGGTCTTTTTAAACCAAATACTGTTATGTTAATTTTGTCTCAAAAAATGCGACCCATGTTTTGTCTGCGAACAAATATACCAACGTGGTACATACTTACGTGCCGATGTAAAAATGAATTTTTCGTACATGAAGCTATACACAAAAAGATTGATTGAGTTTGTGAGCACCTTTTTTTATAAAAACCATCAGTTTAGTACTAGCCAATAGTACTCGACTGATAATTTTATTCGCAGAGCTCGTCCAATTGTGTTAAGATACACGTTTCCGGAGAAATGAAGGGTCGTGTGGAAAATACTTAAGTACTTTAATATAGCTCGTAGTTCCGGCGGGCAAAATTCAGCGGGCAGACGCCAGCGGGCAAACGTCGGCGAGCAAACGTCGGCGGGCAAAGTTCGGCGGGCAAACGTCGGCGAGCAAACGTCGGCGGGCAAAGTTCGGCGGGCAAACGTCGGCGGGCAAAATTCGGCGGACAAACGTCGGCGGGCAAAGTTCCGGCGGGCAAACGTCGGCAGGCAAACGTTGGCGGGCAAACTGCGGCGGGCAAACGTCCGTGGGCATTGGGGGGCCGTAGCCCAGCGGTAGCGCAGCTGCTCTGGTGTGCCAGCGACCCAGGCTCGATTCCAAGTGCAGTCACATTAATTTGGGGCTGAATTGGAATCTCGGCTTGGCTCTGCTCGTGCAATTAACGGCCTTGAGAGCCAACCCCCCAAGGCGCAGTGAAGTGTACATGCCTAACGATAAGATAAAGTTAGGGCCGCTGTACACTCCTGTGTGAGTGTGTGCCTGCGTACGTATCCGCGCGCTTGTACGCCTGTTCAGGGGAGTCGGCGGAATGGGCAGTAATGCCTCTCGCCGGTTGTGTGCCTATGTCGCTTAAAGTGCGCCAGGGTGCACACAACCCCCCTGCCTCTAAAAAAAATAAACGTCGGCGGGCAAACGTCGACAGGCAAACGTCGGCGGGCAAACGTCGTCGGGCAAACGTCGGCGAGCAAACGTCGGCGGGCAAACTTCCGGCGGACAAACGTCGGCGGGAAAAATTCCGGCGGGCAAACGTCGTGCTCCCTGCTGCAGCAATTCAACAGTAGTTGTTGAATTATTTGATAAACATTCATCGAGTGCAGTTTTCAATTCTAAAGGAATTTGTCAGCAAGTTCACACTTGCGCGGCCAACATTTTTGGAAATTCGGATTTGCCTAATTAGAGACCTGCCTTACATTTGTACACTTGAAAGTATGGCGAGAAAGCTTATTTATATCATCAATTATTTCAATACTTTATCAATATGGTACGTTAGGCTGACCTATAAAACGACGCGGTTTGTTCAATTATGGAGATCAATAGTGTCATATGTACATGTAATCAGTGCATCTATGCATGCAAGGATGGCCTCAGGACTTCCTTCTGACGTCTAAAAAGCTTGTGTGCGAACACGCCTGCATGACGACTGAATCCAAGACGCCAGGCTAGGCGTCCCGTACAGCAAACCGACGTTGGCAACGTCGGACGAATTTCACGACGTCTAATCGAAATCGCGGAAAAATATGCATTTTACATTACACCTACATTCAGCCGACGACGTCGGATTACTGTACGGGCGGTACAGGGAACTAGACGAAACACGCCCTTGTGTCGGTTGACTCGGCGCTGATGATTTGGCCTGCCAGTTGAAGCCGCCGACGGCGCAAGAAGATTGCTTGGTCGGACGAAACCGACGATCTCGAAGGCGGCTTGCTGAGCTCACAGCAAAATCACTTTAGAACTGTTAAAAGTGGTTTTTACGACTCAAAGCCACATGTAACGACAACTTAAAGTAAATGTGATAAGATATAGTTGGCGAGAGGCTTTCAGGACAATTTTACTGCCTCCATAATCACATATTAATTCTATCTGTATTAACGCGCCATGAAATAAGCAATGGGCAAATTATCCTGTTAAAAGATTTTTGAAATAAGACGTCGACCCACTTTTTACCTAAAAATCGACCCCAAAGTAACCTCCGATGCTTAAAGTGCCGGAAGTTTGCACAACACTGTTTATAATAAAAGCGGTAATACCGAATTGAGTGTAATCATTACTATATAATAAGAGTATTAAAAATACAGCAAAAAAATTGAAGTAAAATAATAGGTAAAACTTAGAGTAGCATATTTTTAAGTGATGTTTATTTAATTTCTAATTTGAAAAGTAAAAAAAGCGTGCTTTAGGCCAATCAGAGCCTCACTGATCACTCGACCAAGACTTGATCAATTTAAGTAAATGCCATCAGTGACAATGTTACCTGGTAAAGGTGCAGGAGCTTGTGGTGTTCGTTTCTGTACGTCGTATTTACAAGATATTTTACTTGTTTATGCATTATTTCTTTTGTGAAGCAAATACTTTTTTATTTTTTAAATATTTTCTTTTTGTTTGTATGCTTTTTGTGTAATATATTCTGCACACACAAGTTTGCTTGCTAGTTTCGCATTCATACTTTGGTCTCAAAACATTAATATTATTAGTTTTCATTGATTCAATTACTTCAAACAATTTATGACTGAATGTCTCTTAGCATTTAATTTATTGTATTGACCATTTTTGTAACAAGTTAGAAACTAATGCTCTAAAGAGAGCAATATAATATTCTACATTCAATATATGTATTAAATTAAATGCAAAAACCTCAATAGACTTTTTCACATTCTATAAATATAACATTTAGTTTTCTTAGTATAAGCTTAATTTTAAAATAAGACATTGCTAATATTTGGGATAGATATTAGATAACTTATAATTTTTTTACACTTTCAAATTTTAAATATCTGGAATTGTCTTATTTAAGACAGAACTTATAGTCTAATATTTAACTTTCATATTGTCTAGTATAAACAATACAGAATTTTTCTTAAAAATCATTAAAAAATAGGTATAACTATAGTTTGCTAACTTCTATTTACAAAGACAGGCCACTTATGTATCTATATCTAAGCTCCTTATTAGCTTATTGCATTTAAAACTCTATTTTGGCATATATAAAATTGACAATAATTTTTAAAGGTATATTATAAACTAGTTTAAAAACAAAATAAAAAGTTTTACTTAGCAAGATAGAATAGTTTAAGATAGAGTAATAAAGCAATTTTAACAAATAAATTAAGTATTTATTTTACTTGGAATCTTTTATCCATAGTGCCTATAAGCTTTATATCAAATTAGTTTTCTATCTATTATGCTGCCTAACATTCTTATCCTGTATAATATTTTATCCTCTTAGGCAATGCCACATCATGCCATATCACCATCCTGCGTAAGTTCATTTTCATTTTCTAGAGATGTTGTTATTCAGCAATTCCAGGGTTCAAGAAGGACAGATTGAGCAAACAAAGATAGCAGTAGAGGGGATAAGAAATTTACTTGCTCCCCTGGATTTTTGCTTGCTCAGTAGTTTCAACAATTGGCTTAATTTTGGCAAGATTTTTGTGTTTTCATCTTTCTGTTTTTTTTATTTTGTCTCACTGGCCCGCTCAATATCTGTAAAGAGAGGCTTAGTGAAGCACAGTAACTCAATGCAACTGACTCTTGCACCACAACCCCTACTTTGATTGCGTGTGTGGCCACATTCATCTGGGGCTTATGCACCAAAAATTGGCCATGACAAATGTGCTGCTATTCACATCCATGAGAGCCGACGCCCCCCCCCCCAAGGCACAGTGTACATTTGCCTGAAGATTCATGTCAGGGCGGCTGTACACCCTGTGTGAGCGTGTGTATGAGTGCGTGCCTGCATAGAACAGGCAGAATTTCCGTTGGCGCTGGTTGTAAGACGATGTTGCCTAAGGCATGTCGCCAGGGTGCCCACAGCCCTGCCAATATTTATTTGTCTATAAAGTCTAAATTTGTCTGATGCTCTAAAATTTGTGACGAATTTTACACACGCATTATTAAAGTACGCGGCTCGACTATTATAAGTGTATTTTAGGGGACTTTTGTAAAAAGCGAGAGAATTAACGCTCCCTCAAATCGCAGCGTCCAACTTTGCTTCCCCTTCTTTCTCGCTCTCTGGGGGATTCCCATCGAATTTTCTTCTGCACTCGCTCTCTCCCTCCTGTCTAGTTTTTTTATTTCTCCCACCAGACTGTGTAGGTTGCATTTATAAGGGAGGCCAGAGCTAGGAATTGCTGGCACACTTTTATAGTAAGATTTATTGCTGACCGCACGCTGGTGTTAGCTGGATGGCAGGAGGGAGGGAGGAGAGAGAGAGAGAGCGAAGGCGGAGCGGATTATTTGGAATGGGCTACCGCTGTCTTGCCTGCTTATTCCTGGCTAGATTCCTGGCTAGATAGCTAGGCCTGGCTAGATAACTAGGGGCTGTTTTAATTGCCTGTTTTTTGTTCGGTTTCAGTTACGAGCGTTGACGCAGGAAGCGTGCCGTCGCCATTATTTTCTGGTACGAGTATCGTTCGAAGCTTAGTCTCCCGGGATCTCCCTAGCGTGATCAATCCATTACGTAGATATTCGTTTTTTTCTAGATAGCTACTCAACCTGTCGAACGCCTCTCTTTCTGGCCTCTCTGCCCTCTTAGACCCTCCACGGGTTGTATGTAAATATTTTAAACGCCTGCAGCTTTAATCTATGTCGGTTTGAGTGGTGGCTGCAGTTGCAGTTTAGATTTGATCATAGGAGCGTCTTGGATTTTCGCGTACTGTAAACTGCGTACTGCGTACGCTCGTACTGTCATGTCCATGCACAATTTCTTGTCCAAGCGCACACACTGCAAGAGTTGGCGTTTGTGCTGCATCAGATGGCCCTGTAGTGCTGCATCAGATGGCCCTGTAGTGCTGCATCAGATGGAGTTGTAGTACTGAATTGGATGTCCTTAGTGCTGCATCAGATTGCCCTGTAGTACTGCATTGGATGTCCTTAGTGCTGCATCAGATTGCCCTGTAGTACTGCATTGGATGTCCTTAGTGCTGCATCAGATTGCCCTGTAGTACTGCATTGGATGTCCTTAGTGCTGCATCAGATTGCCCTGTAGTACTGCATTGGATGTCCTTAGTGCTGCATCAGATTGCCCTGTAGTACTGCATTGGATGTCCTTAGTGCTGCATCAGATTGCCCTGTAGTACTGCATTGGATGTCCTTAGTGCTGCATCAGATTGCCCTGTAGTACTGCATTGGATGTCCTTAGTGCTGCATCAGATTGCCCTGTAGTACTGCATTGGATGTCCTTAGTGCTGCATCAGCTAATCCCATTTTAGAATCAATCGAGCCCAGAGCTCTGCACCAAACATGGACTCAGTTACCTGTCTAAAAACAGTGTAAAAATAAAGTTCCTTAGGGAGACATCTAACAGGTTTACTGAATTATTTATTGTTACGAATTTTTCGCACATTGTATCGAGTACGACGTTCTTTAACTTTTTTTACTTTGTTTTAATTTAGCGGATGGTTAAATATAATCGGAGGATTTTGTCTGAACTGCATACGATTGATCTGCGCAATAAAAATTTGCCGAGTCTATTTACTCGTATAATGCACAGAATTTGCGCTTCTTATCTTATGCCAAATACCACTTATGCGTCGGTTAAAGGCAGCTGAGCCCTTTTGAGCTACGGGCATCGTGCTTCATAAGAAATTGTTGCCGAAAGCATAACTATCAGCCAGATGTAGCAGCACTGGTTGCCAACCCAGACGGGGGGCGGGGCGATTTGGGAGGACTTTTTGTACAGTAATCCCGTCACCCTGTTGGCCAGCAGAGCTGCCTATACTCTTTTTCTCGGTCTCCGGTTCTGCCTCCGAACCGCCCCCGCAGTATCTATGCTCTTTTTTGAGTGATTTTCTTACTGTTCACCCTCCAATTGGTTTCTCGTCTCCCTGCTTTCCTATGTGCACTTATTTCTTATCTATCTCTACTCGCCGCCTCAGCACTCCGGACGCGTCAATAGCTGGTCTTGCCTTCGACAGTCTCTCTCTCTCTCTCTCTCCCTACCCTCAACTGGAATAGAAGCGCTCGGCTTTTTCCTACTTCTCTGGGCGAAAAAAAATCCCTATCAGATTCGTAGATGTAGCTCGCTGTCTGCAATGTATATCTATATCTATCTAATGAGGGGAGGTATTAGCAGCGAGAAAGAATGGAGTCTGAGTTAGGGAATTAGGGTAGCCTGTTTAGTTGAGTTCATTCAAATCTATGCAAAGTTTACAGTAAAAAAATGAGCCAACCCGATGGACCGATTCAGACGGTAGATACTTCCCGCGCCGCCTCTCCCCGTGTCTTCCCACGCATCTATTCTCAAATTTTCCATTCGCACCTTTATAGACGCATTGCCTGTCAGATGCAGACTCGGAGCCGAGCTACTTGCGTGACGTATGACGCTGACGGATTTCTATTCTATGAGGAGTGGGCAGTTTTCGATGGCATGGAAGTCTCCGATAAGCTATATGCTGATACTCTCTCTCTCTCTGCCCATTCAGCTCAGCTCACCTCAGTTTTCTCGCCTTGCCATCAGTATGTGCCAGATAGCATTGCCCGGGTATTGAATAGACGGGCGTACGGAGGGATCTAGGAAAGGAAGCTGGAAGCCAGTATAGAATTATTAAGTGGTGCTCTGAATTGACGTTAGGAAATGAAATGCGCTCCACATCTCCCCTTGTCTTTCTCTCAGACTCAGTCCATTCGTGAGCGACTCGATTGCGCGACTGCTGCGCAGTTTCATATCTGCGCGTCACCCTATTAGTTAATAGAACACACCATTGCTTTCCTATTTTTCTGTCCCTAGAACTGGCCCGCATCACGCTTGCTTCTAATACGAGCTATTGGAATCGGGGGCCAGCCAGTCCGTTAGTCTGAGGGCTTCCGTCCCTAATAGCGCATTTAATCCATGCTATTTTCTCCCATTGCTGAGTCTGCAACCCGTTCAACATTCCAGGCGCCGTGATAGAAAAGTGGCCGCCTAAAGCGGGGCGCCGTCTTTTTGGACAGCACACAGCGCGAATCAATTGTGACATATAGACAGCAGTAGCAAACTCAACTCTCTTCAATCTCAGTCAGTCACGCCAGCCCGTTTCATGGCTGCTCAGCAGCATGCGGCTTCCGCGGAGCCAACGCAGCCGCAGCCGCCAGCTGAGATGGTCGACCTAGCAACCAGCTTGAGCGACCGTGAGTTGGTTAGGCGGATGTCAATCAAATGGCGCGACGCCGGCCGGCTAAAGGTGCGTGAGAAGCGGACTGGGCCAACCGCGCCCAACTCGGCAGTTTGCAGCCCAACGCCGGGGCAGAGGTTGCCTAGGCAACAACAGGCACTGGCGCAGCACCAAGAACATCAGTCCACATCGTACAGACGGCGTTCGTTGATGCGCCAGCTGTCTGACATCGCTGACGGTGGCAATGGCAGCAGCGGCGGTGGCACTGGTGAAAGTGGAGTCGTCTTCGAACTCGGGCGGCGTGGGCCTCCGGCGCGGCACAGGCGCCAAATGTCGGTACCATCGACTGCTCAGGCGGCTGCTGCGGCTGCTGCAATGGCAGCTTCTGCCGCCGCAACAGCCGACGATGCCGAGGCCAGTGGAAGATTGACATCCGTCGGTGACGACTCCGTTGAAGGCATTAAGGACAGCGCGGCGCCGGGACCGGAGTCACAGACACAGACGGAGGTGGCTGAGCCATCAACAACGTCGGCTACCAAGGACGACAACGCCAACGATAACAAGGACATCTTTGAAAACGATGACTCTTCTTCGGTTGTGTCATCATCCAGGTCGCAGGCACCGGTGACGACCGGCGCCGATGGGTCCCAGGGCTCGCCATCGGCTCGGCACTTGCACACGCCGTCCTGTCTGAACCGGCCTGGCTCGTTCAGCTCGACCATTGACCCCGTAGACATTGATCGGCTTAGCCAGTACTCGCTGTACATGGTGCACGATGCTAGGTTCTACTTTCAGCATCCCTACCTGCGCATGATCTGCACTTTACTAGTCGTTTTTCTTAACTTCCTAATCTACGCCGAGGATCCCATAGCCGACTCGTCGCAGGTGTGCAGCATCCCCGTGTTAGGCAACGTGTTCGCATTCGTTTTCAGCCGGTATCCGCCCAACGCATGGAGTCTGCTCAAAGTGATCATGTGGCTGCTGGGAATCCTGGTTGGCATCATCGCTGGAAAACTGTGTCACGTATTTGTGTTCAGTGAGACTGTCTTAAGTCAAACTCTTTGCTTATTTGTTTAAATTGTTTAGGTGAAGTGGCAGAATCATCGGCAAATTCGCTGGGTGGCTAAAAATATCCAATGTATTAAACAAGAATTGTACAAACCTACAACTTTCAGACCGTTGGTTTCGGCTGAAAATGTTTGCTAACGACGAAGGCTCCTGGATGACAATGTGGTTCTCAACCATCATATCCGTGTACATTTTCTCCAACATTTACAACGCTTTCCTGCTGACCCTCGGCGGCACGTCCAACATCCCCTATCTCATCAGTATGCAGATGGGCATCAAGAACTCCACGTTCATGAAGATGGCAGCCACAGGCACCTGGCTTGGCGACTTCATGACCGCCTGGATGGTGAGCGACATGATGCTGCAGGAGCGTCTTTATCCAAGCTGGAACCGCTTCATCCGGCAGTGGTGGCGCTCTGGCTACACTCGGATCGTCATGTTCTGGCTGCTGCTAATCAGCTTGTGCACCACCGTTATCACAGTGATCTGCACCGACATCATCCGCTGGGACTACCTCAACAGGGGCTTTGCTCCGTCAAACGAACTGTCGCGGGCTTTCTTAGCTGCATCAATTCTGAGCCTTGACCTGCTGATTGTCATGCAGGATTGGGACTTTCCTAACTTCACTAACAGCCTTGACGTTCGGCTGCCCGGCGTAGCCAAGGCTATCTACGCGTTCGATATCCGCATACCGGACTGGTTTAAACGGATTGTCGACGACGACGTTTGGACGGTGCATATCACCGGGAAATGGTTCAACTATGGAGTACTGTTCGTAGTTATGTGTCTGGATTTGAACATGTGGAAGAATCAGGTTAGTCAGGTTTTGGGGTTTAGAAGAATAATTAGATTAAGGGGTTGGAAATGCGTAGCCGAAATCTCCTATTTCTACGTGCACAAGCTCGACAAGCCCTAAACTTCACAAACACCAAGCTTGACAAGCCCTAAACTTCACAAACACCAAGCTTGACAAGCCCTATACTTCACAAACACCAAGCTTGACAAGCCCTATACTTCACAAACACCAAGCTTGACAAGCCCTAAACTTCACAAACACCAAGCTTGACAAGCCCTAAACTTCACAAACACCAAGCTTGACAAGCCCTATACTTCACAAACACCAAGCTTGACAAGCTCTATACTTCACAAACACCAAGCTTGACAAGCCCTAAACTTCACAAACACCAAGCTTGACAAGCCCTATACTTCACAAACACCAAGCTTGACAAGCTCTATACTTCACAAACACCAAGCTTGACAAGCCCTAAACTTCACAAACACCAAGCTTGACAAGCCCTATACTTCACAAACACCAAGCTTGACAAGCCCTATACTTCACAAACACCAAGCTTGACAAGCCCTAAACTTCACAAACACCAAGCTTGACAAGCCCTAAACTTCACAAACACCAAGCTTGACAAGCCCTAAACTTCACAAACACCAAGCTTGACAAGCCCTAAACTTCACAAACACCAAGCTTGACAAGCCCTATACTTCACAAACACCAAGCTTGACAAGCCCTAAACTTCACAAACACCAAGCTTGACAAGCCCTATACTTCACAAACACCAAGCTTGACAAGCCCTAAACTTCACAAACACCAAGCTTGACAAGCCCTAAACTTCACAAACACCAAGCTTGACAAGCCCTATACTTCACAAACACCAAGCTTGACAAGCCCTAAACTTCACAAACACCAAGCTTGACAAGCCCTAAACTTCACAAACACCAAGCTTGACAAGCCCTATACTTCACAAACACCAAGCTTGACAAGCCCTATACTTCACAAACACCAAGCTTGACAAGCCCTAAACTTCACAAACACCAAGCTTGACAAGCCCTAAACTTCACAAACACCAAGCTTGACAAGCCCTAAACTTCACAAACACCAAGCTTGACAAGCCCTAAACTTCACAAACACCAAGCTTGACAAGCCCTATACTTCACAAACACCAAGCTTGACAAGCCCTATACTTCACAAACACCAAGCTTGACAAGCCCTAAACTTCACAAACACCAAGCTTGACAAGCCCTATACTTCACAAACACCAAGCTTGACAAACCCCAAAGCTTTTGCCAGCAAGCTATTTTTAATTTTTGCAAGCATGCTCTTCTTCACTCTGCTAATCATACCAATACTCAACCCGTTTATCAGATGATCTACTCGCCCTGCGAATACGGCCAATACGTCGGACCTTACGGCTCCATCTACACCGTGCACAACGAGACCGAACTCGCACTAGTAGATTGCAGCAGCGACAATCACACGCTTAACTATGAGTACAGAAATCAGACTTTTGCGCCAGACGGCGAGACCCTTCTGTCTAAGGACATCTGGACCCATTCGCGCTACACCGGCTACCCGCTGTACGTGAAGCTCAGCTCGTTCCTGCTCAGCCTTACCGCTTTCGCCGTATTCGGAGCTTTAGTTGTGATATTCGGCCGCTATAGCGAAGAGCACAGAGACGTCTACCAGGGCCGGATGAAGAAAAATCGCACACTGAACAATCTGCTGGTTAGACACAGCGTGCACAGTCTCGACAACATTGTCGAAGTTGAGGGCGAAGCCAACGCAGCAGCAGCAGCAGATGCGGTCGCAGCTTTTAAGCCGTCAACGCCGCTGAAGTCAACTGTGTCAGACCCCGGCGTGCAGCGATTGAAGCGGCTCAAGAAGATGAAACTGTCAGATCGGCAACATCAGCGTCAGGAGCATCGCCAGAAGCTGATGAAACGGGCAGCTCAATACTGCTCTTGCTGCGTCTGCTCGTCTCGTTGCTGCTGCTGCGAGTCGAGGCCCACCGATGGGGCGGCATCGGGCCAAGGCCCAGCTGCTGGCGGCCAGACAATGGACGTGTGATCCATCAATTCTGCTAGATATTTTTCTTCAAAATGTTCAACCTACTCAATCACTGGCCTATACAGGAAGTTGTCAATGTATCCATTGAACGATCCGGGTGAGGGATAGCCGCGCTTCCAGAGCAGGGGGTTTTGGGTGGTATGGCCGTTGCTATCGTTATTGTTGTTATGATTGTTTGAATTTTTGTGTCAGTTGTCTTCTAATAAATTCAACTAAGATCTCAAAGAGACTATACTTCTTAATTCTGTCGTCATAATCGCCTCGTCTTTCTCGCCATTTATCATTTTCTCTTTCACAGTGCAGCTTAAGATAAATACTCGTTCAATCTGTCTTGACTCAGTTCGATCGGTGAATCAAGTTTTTTAGTATTGATACTCCGTATTAGTACGTATTAGTTTACGGACAAAGCACTAGGCTATATTCTATTCTAGACAGAATATCTTGTTGTCTACGTCTTCCTATATTATAAAGTTTTGGTAAAAAATTGTTCTTATAAAATTACATAGCTTTCACTATTTTCACCCTGTATGTATTTGCTACTTTCAGTAGGCAAGTCAAGTGTGTAGTATTTTGGCGCAATTCAATATTACCTCGTCATTTACTGTATTATTTTGTTTTATTATGCAAGCAGACTGGTCCATTGTGTGAGAAGTTTCTGTTTTCAGTTTTAATCAAAAGCTGAACTAGTATTGACTTCTAAAAACGATTTTGTGCGATCTCGCACTGTTGTAATTACAATTTTATTATCTTGCTTTTACCTGCTTCGTCGCGAATTAACTCAAGAAAACTCTTCGCTGTCAAGTAGTGCATTGTGCTTTTGTCTTTGATAAATTCAAATCAATTATGCTTATTGCTTGCTCATTAAAGTAAAATATGCCATTTCCTCGTATCATTTACTTCACTGTTTTTGGGGCACTCAATACTTTAATTTTTTTCAGGATTGTTTTGCTCGTTATTTGCTTTTTTACAAGTATTTAATTGCTACCGTGGCTTGAACAGTCGAAAGACCATGCTTGCTGCTACTGCTTGCTAAGTAGTCGTGACTTTGGATAGCTTATTGCACCTTAGGAAAAATCGGTGACTCAAATTTTACTCATGGTTAACACTGAGTTGTTTTAATTACCATTGTGGTCTTTCGACTGTTTCTTAGTTTTACATGTACTTCTTCCTTTATTTGAGATTTAAATTTTATTTAAGAAACCCGCCGATCAGCAACTCATTCCGTTGTTGTGACGCCATAGTGTCTTAACTATATAAATGTATCATTCTTAAACAGTAAATGGAGAACTTAGCAAAGACCTACTGCAGGTCTTAAATGGATGAACAACACTGCTGGTTGCATGCTTGTCAGTTGGTTGGCGAGTTCGTTAACTATATAAACATTAGTACCATACTTCATGTACAAGAAGTGCATGTACTATTGACGCTGATTGTTTTAATACTCGTATTTACTCGTATTTCGCGCTAATTGCAGCAACTTTTTTGTTGTTTTTCTCTGGTAAATCCAGACTCAAAAATACGCACCGTAATCGCTATGTATGACGTCCGCTATCTTATCAGTGCAAAACAGCTCGCTGTTTACAACGCTAACAATCAGTACAGCTCGGTTTAAAAAGCTGAAAAATTGTCTCAATAAAAATATAAAGTGCATTGTTGTCGAACGTTTTTTATAACCAGTCTGTGTCAAGCAAAATAAACTCGAAAAAATCTTTAGTCTGAATTGTTTTTTGTTTCCTTAGTGAATAATCCCCTTTTTACTTTCTGGCTTGCATTGGAACAATTGGAACAATTGGAACAATAATTGGAACAATTTTATAACGCTGTCATTCGATCCGTTAAATATTACATGGTACGATGCGTATGTGTTGAAGGTATTACAAATTCATTTACTCATTGCCGCGCGTCTCGTAAAGTCGTAATCTAGCCTTATACGAGCGTACGCTTGTAAAACTGTGTGAAGGGAAAAAGAGATCCGTGCGTTCGTTCAGTGTGTACGAGTCGCGACGAGTGTACATTTGATCCAATGTACACTAGAAATTTAAATTAGAACCAATGTACATTGATTTGCGGAGAGAAAGGGGCGGCCGGTTTGCTTATCTGAAAACGGGTCGCAGGTCCTAGTAGAAGTGGCGGGGCTGGCACTGGAGCGGGAGGAGGGCTTGTGTTCGAGGCCTTGAAGCCTGACGCTAAAATTTGTGTGCAGAAATACAGACACACCAACCAGAGCTGGTGCAGGGAGTTGGGGACGAGAAGACCAAGCTCTGTGCGCACCGCGCACAAGCTTAATAATTAGAATACAGAGCGGACCTCCTCACGCCACCACCTCAAATCTCGGCCCCCCTTGTATGTTTTTATCTTTTCGCTTTCTCTAATTATTTTTTACCCGGCTAAAAAGCACAGTTATTTGCTAATTTGATTGAAAAAACTGTTGCAGTAATGTCCAACAGAGAATTTAAAATTGTCCTCTTGGGCGAGGGCTGTGTCGGCAAAACTTCTTTGGCGCTGCGCTACGTCGAGGATAAGTTCAATGACAAACACTTAACCACAGTGCAGGCCTCGTTCCTTTCTAAGAAACTTAACGTCTCCGGCCGACGGGTGACGCTGAACATCTGGGACACGGCCGGGCAGGAGCGCTTTCACGCCCTCGGTCCAATCTACTATCGGGATAGTGACGGCGCTATTCTAGTTTACGACATCACTGACGAGGATTCGTTCGAGAAGGCGCGCAACTGGGTCAAGGAGCTGCGCAAGATTCGCGGCAACGATGTCACACTGTACCTAGTTGGCAATAAGGTGCGAACACTGCGGGGAGGGCATATTATCCCCACGATAGATAATTTGTACCGGTCTTTGTTTGGTAGCAGTTTGCAGTTCGTATTGCTATTTGGTAAAACTGTCTCCCTACAGATTGACCTCGAACGCGATCGTCATGTACCGCTAGCGAATGCCGAGGAATTCGCCAGCTCGGTCGGCGCCAAGCACTGCGGCACATCCGCTAAGCTGAACCGCGGCGTAGAAGAGGCGTTCGCTCGCCTGACAGCCGACATGCTGGCTCGTCGCGACGCCGAGGAGGCGTCCAACCCAGGCTCCTCGTCTAGGTCGTCCACGTCAAGGTCTGAGGGCGCAACGTCAGCTGGTCGACGTTCCTCTGGCCGAAACGCCGGCATCATTGTTGGCGAGGATGACGTAGACGGAGCTTCAGGCGCCGGCGGTGGCAAATGCTGCTAGCATGCAAAGCGGCCAACAAGGGCAAGATTCCACCCTAAGATCTAGTTGCATGGCTGTCGGCACTTTTCTATAACCTTTCCAACTTTTTTCCATTTTTTCTTTACCGTGATTGATTGTAGGATTTTCCAAGCTTGCTATTTATAGATATGCTACGAGCGTATCTATTCAGAATTTTAGAAGCCATATATAATGCATGATCATGATGGAACTAGTCTTTCGTGTATTTTGTCTGATCATCATTACGGCTCTGCTTAATGGAGACGCATGGAAGCATGGAAGCAGTAGAGCTTGCCCAGCTCTTGTGGTTCCTCTTTGATGTGCTTGTGCAATGCTGTTTGAAATCCATTTTGTCTAATATTCGTACAGCGAAAGTTCAGCAGCATGATATGTGTAGACTGGATGTTGTGTTGCACTTCATTTGCTTTTGCCCCTGTCTAGCGTACCTGTAACCCTGCAAGTGTACTAAAAGCATAGTGTACTAAGAGCTAACTTCGCTGCCATCTGTCTAATGCGACTTTAAACTTCGACGGTCCTTGTTTGTGGCTGATTCTACGAGGTTTTACAACTTATCTCTTGCTTTTACCCTTATATGCCCATAGTTGCATTAGTGTATCATTGTTCGTTTACTGCCTCCTCATTGACCCAACCAATGAGCAGATATTAACGGATCTGTATGCTAATCTTATTGAGTAAACTTATAGTTATACACTAATGTAAAAATAGAAAGTGTTTGAAAGCTATAGCAAAATCAACGGAGTAGATTATTCCGTTCAGCCGATTATTTTAAACCGTCTATTTTAAAGTTCGATTTTGCTACTGTTCTAGTTCTCAATCAAGATAAAGCATTTACCACCACCAAGTTATGTCCTGTCAATAGCAAAATTTCTCAACCTCATTGATTGAGTGAGTGCATCAGCTGTCAATTCTTGATTTCAGCTTTAACCTCACCGGCCTCCCCTGCCGCTACGCTTTCTCCAGCTGCCTCTAAGCTTTCTCCAGCCGCCTCTACGCTTTTGCCAGCCACCTCTACGCTTTCTCCAGCCGCCTCTACGCTTTTGCCAGCCGCCTCTACGCTTTCTCCAGCCGCCTCTACGCTTTTGCCAGCCGCCTCTACGCTTTTGCCAGCCGCCTCTACGCTTTTGCCAGCCGCCTCTACGCTTTCTCCAGCCGCCTCTACGCTTTCTCCAGCCGCCTCTACGCTTTTGCCAGTCGCCTCTGTCACTGTCATCATCAACCCAACTTCTGTCGTATCCTCTTCTTTTACCCCTGTTCTTATCATCTCTGTCCTTGCCTGCTTTGCCCTTACTTCCCTTGCCTTTGTCTCCTTTACCCTTGCCTCCTTTGTCCTTGTCATCTTCGTCATTATCATCGCCATGACTGTGACCGTGTCCATGACCATGACCATGTCCATGACCATGACCGTGTCCATGACCGTGACCGTTTCCATGACCGTGACCATGACCGTGTCCATGGCAATGTCCATGACCATGTCCACGACAATGTCCTGGACGCTTTGTTGTCGTCGCTTCAGTAGTAGTTGTGGGAGCTTCGGTTGTAGTTGTCGTAGCTTTGGTTGTAGTTGTTGGAGCTTTGGTTGTAGTTGTTGGAGCTTTGGTTGTAGTTGTCGGAGCTTCGGTTTTAGTTGTCGGAGCTTCGGTTGTAGTTGTTGGAGCTTTGGTTGTAGTTGTTGGAGCTTCGATTGTAGTTGTTGGAGCTTCGGTTGTAGTTGTCGGAGCTTCGGTTGTAGTTGTCGGAGCTTCGGTTGTAGTTGTCAGGGCTTTTGTTGTAGTTGTTGGAGCTTCGGTTGTAGTTTTTGGAGCTTTGGTTGTAGTTGTCGGAGCTTTGGTTGTAGTTGTCGAAGCTTCGGTTGTAGTTGTTGGAGCTTCGGTTGTAGTTGTTGGAGCTTTGGTTGTAGTTGTCGGAGCTTCGGTTGTAGTTGTTGGAGCTTCGGTTGTAGTTGTCGGAGCTTCGGTTGTAGTTGTCAGGGCTTTGGTTGTAGTTGTTGGAGCTTTGGTTGTAGTTGTCGGAGCTTCGGTTGTAGTTGTTGGAGCTTTGGTTGTAGTTGTCGGAGCTTCGGTTGTAGTTGTTGGAGCTTTGGTTGTAGTTGTCGGAGCTTCGGTTGTAGTTGTCAGGGCTTTGGTTGTAGTTGTTGGAGCTTTGGTTGTAGTTGTCGGAGCTTCGGTTGTAGTTGTTGGAGCTTTGGTTGTAGTTGTCGGAGCTTCGGTTGTAGTTGTTGGAGCTTCGGTTGTAGTTGTTGGAGCTTTGGTTGTAGTTGTCGGAGCTTTGGTTGTAGTTGTTGGAGCTTGGGTTGTAGTTGTTGGAGCTTCGGTTGTAGTTGTCGGAGCTTTGGTTGTAGTTGTTGGAGCTTCGGTTGTAGTTGTTGGAGCTTTGGTTGTAGTTGTTGGAGCTTCGGTCGTAGTTATCGCAGCTTGGGTCGTAGTTATCGCAGCTTGGGTCGTAGTTGTCGCAGCTTGGGTCGTAGTTGTCAGAGCTTGGGTCGTAGTTGTTGGAGATTCGGTAGTTGTCGGAGCTTCGGTTGTAGTTTCTGCTGCTTGTGCTGCCTTCTCTATCGCTGCTGCAGCTGGGCAGCCGTTACTTGCGGATCTCTGAATGTTGCTGACGTAGTTGGTTTTTCCAGCATCGTTGCCGCACATGCTGCTGGTTGGCGAGGCCTTGCAGAATTCGTCGTACCTCTCGTTGCTAAACTGCACTACGCAGTTGATGCAGGCGTCCCGGTCCTTGGCAAAGCACTCGGCTAAGTTGATTGCAGCGCCAACCGCAAGCGACAGTGTCGCCAGAACAGCGGCGCTCAGAGCTAGGCTGTAGCGCATGCTTTAGTTGTCTGAATATGGTAACCAGTTTGTTGCTACAACAGTCAGCTAGGGAGATATTCGACTAAAATATCGATTAATTTATAGGTTTTCTGACGGTCCAGCTACTTTGACGCAAATACTTTGCTGCCCAAGCACTGCGCTTTCAAAGGATTATTTCCACTAATCGCATCCGCATTAACACTTCTTAAGTGCCAGTTGTCGACGGGCATTTACACAAAGCTGGGCAGCCTTTCCCAGGCAACTTCAGGGACAGGCGCGAATGCGCCAGGTGTGCGGATGATCCGATTTCAAATGAAATTATTCTCAAAATTTGAGTTTTCTGTCAAAATGATCGAATTTTTGGGAACTCTGGAATAAACTTGAGTTTCGGTGAAATTTCATGCCCAAAGTAGTCCTAGACTGCGGCAAGACTTTCCGTATTTGTTCTGGTATAAAGGTATTATTCATATTTCATATTCTTTCCGTTCATTGGATTAGCGAATAGAAGAATTAGTCTTACAGCTGTGTTGGATTTACTTAAATATTTGCAGTTGGCTAACCAAAATTGTGGTTGCATCCATCAACTAAACGGATATACAGGCTTAGGAAAGTTACCCACTCGTACGCATGTACTCGTATTAGCTAGTCTCTTCTGCTTGTAAACACCACCGGGACGAAAAAGCAAACGCAGAAAAAATGCAAAGCTGATGCGCTGTTTTTACGGTTAAATTTGTTCAATCAAGTAGCAGGTTTTTGATAAATTATTCATTATTCATCTCGAGTGTCTATGGTACTTGCGTCTTCTGGGAAAGGCAGATAGGGAAATTTATATGCGCGAACTAAGGCATGAACAAATTTTTGGTTAACTATAAGGCATTTGGTCAACTCGCTCTCGCTACTTGAGAGACGGCAGGAAGATTTGGTAACGCCAGCAGCAGAGATGCCGAGCAAGCGGCCGCTCAGGCGGATGCTGTTCCGCCAGCGAAGTCGCGGCGCTTCGCTCGCCACCGTCAGTCCAGACGATTGGTCACCGCTGCATCCGCCGGAGCCGCCGATGCAGCAGCAGACACGGCCCCTGTCGATGTCGCCTGATGCTGGCCTGCATCAGCAGAAGTACCAACAGCAGCAGAAGCAGCAGGAGAAGAAGCTTCAGTACCATGATTTAAGCTGGAACAATACGGAGATCGACCATGACAGTTCCGAAGGACCAGCTGGTTTTTCAGGCGGCGAGGGTAGCCAGTGCAGCGAGGATCAAGTTGAACGATTGGCAAAGTGCCAGAAGTCGCTTGATAAGCTGGAGTTCTCCCTGAACAACATGATGCTGGGGCTCAGCTTGGCTCCGAGGAACCAGCGGCGATTAGCCGAAGCCGACAGGTTCCTGACCGATCTGGTGGACAGCATCCGGGCCAACCGGACCAGCCGGCGCCCGCGGAGGCGGCCAGATCAAGCAAAGACATCAGCTCAGCAGGCGAATGCGCTGCAGACGCCGATGCGGCGCAAGCTGGAAAACGAGAGTCGCGCCCTGTGGCGGGCGCAGCACATCGGTGCACGCTGTGAAGACACAGTGGACCGTTACATGCTGGATGTGGTCATGGACCGGCTCGGCGAGATGGCCGCGGTGGACAATGGCAGAGACAGAGGGCGGCAGGGAAAGCAGAAAAAACAGCCGGGCGGTCGAGGTCGACAACCTAATCGACGGCAGCAGTCGGGCACCTGCGGCAGGTGCGGCGGTATCGTTACGTCCATTAAGAAGAGTAGCGAGGGCGAGGGCGAGCTCTCCGGCGAAGGCTACGACGAAAACGCCGATAATGATTACAGTGGCAACCGACACAACAGCTGCAGCATGCTGAGCTTCGGCGCCAGCGGAGCTAGCGGTGGCATCAGCTTCCCAAAACGACTGCCAAACAGCCTGGGGTGAGTCATAACTTGCGTACTTGCACTTTAGTCTTTATCTCGTAAAGACGTGTTAAGTAGTACTTTAAGAATATTAATCGTATTTGCGTATGTCCTGAACAATTCTCGAGTGCTTATTTTTATCTAGGGAGGATTTATACGTAAACCAGATTAAATCAAATCAACTCAAACCTAACGTAGCGCAACGAACTGATCAAATAACGCAGGCTCGATGATGCAAACAACGCTGACTCGCAGGAGCAGCCAAAGCACAATTCGCAGCTGCACCAGCATCGCAACGTTCGGGATAACATCACCGACATGGAAGCTTCGCAGGACCAGTGGACGCTGCGCACCTGGCAGCCGACAGCCGCCCAGTCTAGCGGCACTAACAACAACAACTGCTGCCAGCGAACTGTACCGGCGGCTGTCCCAGCCGCAGACCCGGACGCAACGCTGCAAACTCCAGCGCCCAACAATACCAGCAGCGACAGTCGTCGGGTTACCACCCTGGCGGCTAGCGTTGCGGCCTACCGTCGCGGCTCTCTCCGATACGCCAAAGCGTTGCGTGTGGCAGCTTACTTGCGCGATCTCTGCCGCGAGTTTTATCGGACTGGCTGCGGAGGCCGCGCGCCGCCGGTTGCCCACGACCTCGAGTGGGTGCTGAGCAGCCTGACGGAGCTGGTTACTATGCGCGACCGGGCTGTGGCGCTGGCTGTGCGCTGCACTGGCTGTCCCGCGCTGTGTCCAGCCGAGCGCCTGTCCAGCCCGCAGCTTTGCCGGCTGCGCCGTCTCTTGAAACTTGCCTGCACAAAAGGCGACTGCAAAAGCGGCAGCGGAGGCCTCCTCGACCTCGTTGATGCTCTGGCCGACTCTGACAATAGACCTGACCGATGCCGGCTGCTGCGTCAGCTCCGAGAAGTTGCCGCCTACTCGGACGGACCAGACGCCAACTATCGGCGCCTCATCAATGCCATGGCCGGTCAGACTGAGCTGGCCAACTGCGCGTCAAATTACGCGGCACATCAGCGTCGGATGTGCGGCACAGCGCCGCCTGTGGTGCCGGGGCCGCGCGGTCTCACTCGAGCAGACATGCGCGCCCTGGCTATCGATCTGGCGCCGATAGAAGCGGCTGCATCGGCGCCTTGCCAGCAACGGCGACGTCGGCGACGACCCCTTCGGCGCAGTGCCGCTGCAGCGTCACCGCTAACGAAGGCGCTGCACAACCCGGCGGAGATGCGACGCCGCCTCCGGATGCACCAGTTTGCCACTGGCGCTTCGCTGGCTGTCAAGGCCGAGTGAGTTACAATGCGACCCAGTTTGGCAAGAGGAGGCAAGAAGCCTGAAGTTTTCCTTAGAACAATCTCCAATTAGTATGATTTTCAAAAAATTAGTGAGGCAAAATGCGGAGCATTAGAGAGACATCATGCCAGCAAAGTAGAGGGGATCAATCAATTAAATCATCAGAAATTGAGACTGAGGGGTCCATTGCAGGGGCGTAGCCAGGTTTTATAATTGAGGGCCGGGTCTTGCGCCAGTACCAAGAGCCGCCACCTCTCAAAAGTATCATGGCAGGCGCGCCATCTAGGGGGCGCCATCTTGGGAGCACCAAGGGGCTTTAGCACCAAGGGGCTTTAGCACCAAGGGGCGCCAGCACCAAGGGGCTTTAGCACCAAGGGGCTTTAGCACCAAGGGGCTTTAGCACCAAGGGGCTTTAGCACCAAGGGGCTTTAGCACCAAGGGGCTTTAGCACCAAGGGGCTTTAGCACCAAGGGGCTTTAGCACCAAGGGGCTTTAGCACCAAGGGGCTTTAGCACCAAGGGGCTTTAGCACCAAGGGGCTTTAGCACCAAGGGGCTTTAGCACCAAGGGGCTTTAGCACCAAGGGGCTTTAGCACCAAGGGGCTTTAGCACCAAGGGGCTTTAGCACCAAGGGGCTTTAGCACCAAGGGGCTTTAGCACCAAGGGGCTTTAGCACCAAGGGGCTTTAGCACCAAGGGGCTTTAGCACCAAGGGGCTTTAGCACCAAGGGGCTTTAGCACCAAGGGGCGCCAGCACCAAGGAGCGCCAGCACCAAGGGGCTTTAGCACCAAGGGGCGCCAGCACCAAGGGGCGCCAGCACCAAGGGGCGCCAGCACCAAGGGGCGCCAGCACCAAGGGGCGCCAGCACCAAGGGGCGCCAGCACCAAGGGGCGCCAGCACCAAGGGGCGCCAGCACCAAGGGGCGCCAGCACCAAATTAGTTGCTGGGGAATAGGTGAAATGATTAACAGGGGGCGCCTAATCAGCGAGCAAGGCTCCCCCTGCCCTCCTCCCTGGTCTATTGGGGTTTGGTGCCTGTTTTCTCGCGTGAGCAGACTACCGAAGTGTGCAATATAAATAATTATCGAAGTGGATATTTAAAAAAACAGTTAATCCTGACGCATTCCAGAGAAGGCTTCCCAAACTCGTGAGCTGACTTCTCGTCTCGCTGACTTCATCAATTTTCTAAGCAACGACAGCCTACCAGACTCCGGCGGCTGGGAGACTCCCAGCCGAAGCTTCACTCCCTAAAGCAGCATATTTTTCCGAAATCAGCTCAAAAACATCTCCAGACAGTCTTTAGTCCTCAACCAGTTTAGTCTCTGTGCCCCCGACTGATTAATTTTTACATACCCGCAACTTAACCCTGCCCATGCACCTGCCAATGACAAGGCAGGGTCATTGTTGACAAAAGCAGCTAAGACAAGGATGCAGCAAAAATACTGTGCGAAAATCAATAAACCCTAAAAAATAAAGGACTACTTATTAAAATTCTGTTTCACCAACACTGCTCGGACGTGTTTTGGTTTCCAGTTCATTCGTAACAGCTCTGCTACTTCCAAGAGTTTAGAGTCCACAGTGAATTCAGCTATAGAATTGATAGTAGTTGTTTAAAAGCATAAGCACGTTTATTTTTATGCATTTCATATATGTAGGCGTACTGTATGATAGAAAATAAACACAGTGCATAGAGCAAGCAATTTGTTCCCCAAATTCAGATTTCTTTATCCAAAATACTCAACAGCGGTCGGATCAGTACTGGAACGGCATATAATTTCGAATTTCTGTTGACTAAAATTATTATCGATTTAAAATAAAATCATCATCGATTTCCCGAGGGCGCCGCGGTCTCGGCCGCCGCCTCCGCCTCCTCCTGCAGCTCCTGCAGCCGGCGCTTCTCCTCCTTCTCCCTGATCTTGCGGTTTCTCTCCTCGGCCTCGGTGTGATCAGATTGTGCCAGCGGGCCACCGCCCGGTTCGGCGTCTGCAGCAGCTCGCGCCAGTGCAGCAGCGGCAGGCTGTCGGGGTCGGCGCCTGCGTGCAGCTCCAGAGAGCCGACGGGCCGCTTGAGCCGCAGGGTCTCGGTCTTGTGCACCAGAGTGATGCGCAGGATGCACGTCTCCAGCATGTCGCGAGCGCCAACTTCGAACACGAACTGCTGGTTGAAGTAGGGATTCCTGGTGCCCGAGACCTGCTTGGATCGTTTCACCTGTTCGCGTTTCAGCTGCGGATGCCGC
>NIVC01001814.1:68251-158750 GCA_002269645.1 Macrostomum lignano | reverse complement strand
TGTATCATTCTTAAACAGTAAATGGAGAACTTAGCAAAGACCTACTGCAGTCTTAAATGGATGAACAACACTGCTGGTTGCATGCTTGTCAGTTGGTTGGCGAGTTCGTTAACTATATAACATTAGTACCATACTTCATGTACAAGAAGTGCATGTACTATTGACGCTGATTGTTTTAATACTCGTATTTACTCGTATTTCGCGCTAATTGCAGCAACTTTTTTGTTGTTTTTCTCTGGTAAATCCAGACTCAAAAATACGCACCGTAATCGCTATGTATGACGTCCGCTATCTTATCAGTGCAAAACAGCTCGCTGTTTACAACGCTAACAATCAGTACAGCTCGGTTTAAAAAGCTGAAAATTGTCTCCATAAAAATATAAAGTGCATTGTTGTCGAACGTTTTTTATAACCAGTCTGTGTCAAGCAAAATAAACTCGAAAAAATCTTTAGTCTGAATTGTTTTTTGTTTCCTTAGTGAATAATCCCCTTTTTACTTTCTGGCTTGCATTGGAACAATTGGAACAATTGGAACAATAATTGGAACAATTTTATAACGCTGTCATTCGATCCGTTAAATATTACATGGTACGATGCGTATGTGTTGAAGGTATTACAAATTCATTTACTCATTGCCGCGCGTCTCGTAAAGTCGTAATCTAGCCTTATACGAGCGTACGCTTGTAAAACTGTGTGAAGGGAAAAAGAGATCCGTGCGTTCGTTCAGTGTGTACGAGTCGCGACGAGTGTACATTTGATCCAATGTACACTAGAAATTTAAATTAGAACCAATGTACATTGATTTGCGGAGAGAAAGGGGCGGCCGGTTTGCTTATCTGAAAACGGGTCGCAGGTCCTAGTAGAAGTGGCGGGGCTGGCACTGGAGCGGGAGGAGGGCTTGTGTTCGAGGCCTTGAAGCCTGACGCTAAAATTTGTGTGCAGAAATACAGACACACCAACCAGAGCTGGTGCAGGGAGTTGGGGACGAGAAGACCAAGCTCTGTGCGCACCGCGCACAAGCTTAATAATTAGAATACAGAGCGGACCTCCTCACGCCACCACCTCAAATCTCGGCCCCCCTTGTATGTTTTTATCTTTTCGCTTTCTCTAATTATTTTTTACCCGGCTAAAAAGCACAGTTATTTGCTAATTTGATTGAAAAAACTGTTGCAGTAATGTCCAACAGAGAATTTAAAATTGTCCTCTTGGGCGAGGGCTGTGTCGGCAAAACTTCTTTGGCGCTGCGCTACGTCGAGGATAAGTTCAATGACAAACACTTAACCACAGTGCAGGCCTCGTTCCTTTCTAAGAAACTTAACGTCTCCGGCCGACGGGTGACGCTGAACATCTGGGACACGGCCGGGCAGGAGCGCTTTCACGCCCTCGGTCCAATCTACTATCGGGATAGTGACGGCGCTATTCTAGTTTACGACATCACTGACGAGGATTCGTTCGAGAAGGCGCGCAACTGGGTCAAGGAGCTGCGCAAGATTCGCGGCAACGATGTCACACTGTACCTAGTTGGCAATAAGGTGCGAACACTGCGGGGAGGGCATATTATCCCCACGATAGATAATTTGTACCGGTCTTTGTTTGGTAGCAGTTTGCAGTTCGTATTGCTATTTGGTAAAACTGTCTCCCTACAGATTGACCTCGAACGCGATCGTCATGTACCGCTAGCGAATGCCGAGGAATTCGCCAGCTCGGTCGGCGCCAAGCACTGCGGCACATCCGCTAAGCTGAACCGCGGCGTAGAAGAGGCGTTCGCTCGCCTGACAGCCGACATGCTGGCTCGTCGCGACGCCGAGGAGGCGTCCAACCCAGGCTCCTCGTCTAGGTCGTCCACGTCAAGGTCTGAGGGCGCAACGTCAGCTGGTCGACGTTCCTCTGGCCGAAACGCCGGCATCATTGTTGGCGAGGATGACGTAGACGGAGCTTCAGGCGCCGGCGGTGGCAAATGCTGCTAGCATGCAAAGCGGCCAACAAGGGCAAGATTCCACCCTAAGATCTAGTTGCATGGCTGTCGGCACTTTTCTATAACCTTTCCAACTTTTTTCCATTTTTTCTTTACCGTGATTGATTGTAGGATTTTCCAAGCTTGCTATTTATAGATATGCTACGAGCGTATCTATTCAGAATTTTAGAAGCCATATATAATGCATGATCATGATGGAACTAGTCTTTCGTGTATTTTGTCTGATCATCATTACGGCTCTGCTTAATGGAGACGCATGGAAGCATGGAAGCAGTAGAGCTTGCCCAGCTCTTGTGGTTCCTCTTTGATGTGCTTGTGCAATGCTGTTTGAAATCCATTTTGTCTAATATTCGTACAGCGAAAGTTCAGCAGCATGATATGTGTAGACTGGATGTTGTGTTGCACTTCATTTGCTTTTGCCCCTGTCTAGCGTACCTGTAACCCTGCAAGTGTACTAAAAGCATAGTGTACTAAGAGCTAACTTCGCTGCCATCTGTCTAATGCGACTTTAAACTTCGACGGTCCTTGTTTGTGGCTGATTCTACGAGGTTTTACAACTTATCTCTTGCTTTTACCCTTATATGCCCATAGTTGCATTAGTGTATCATTGTTCGTTTACTGCCTCCTCATTGACCCAACCAATGAGCAGATATTAACGGATCTGTATGCTAATCTTATTGAGTAAACTTATAGTTATACACTAATGTAAAAATAGAAAGTGTTTGAAAGCTATAGCAAAATCAACGGAGTAGATTATTCCGTTCAGCCGATTATTTTAAACCGTCTATTTTAAAGTTCGATTTTGCTACTGTTCTAGTTCTCAATCAAGATAAAGCATTTACCACCACCAAGTTATGTCCTGTCAATAGCAAAATTTCTCAACCTCATTGATTGAGTGAGTGCATCAGCTGTCAATTCTTGATTTCAGCTTTAACCTCACCGGCCTCCCCTGCCGCTACGCTTTCTCCAGCTGCCTCTAAGCTTTCTCCAGCCGCCTCTACGCTTTTGCCAGCCACCTCTACGCTTTCTCCAGCCGCCTCTACGCTTTTCCAGCCGCCTCTACGCTTTTGCCAGCCGCCTCTACGCTTTTGCCAGCCGCCTCTACGCTTTTGCCAGCCGCCTCTACGCTTTCTCCAGCCGCCTCTACGCTTTCTCCAGCCGCCTCTACGCTTTTGCCAGTCGCCTCTGTCACTGTCATCATCAACCCAACTTCTGTCGTATCCTCTTCTTTTACCCCTGTTCTTATCATCTCTGTCCTTGCCTGCTTTGCCCTTACTTCCCTTGCCTTTGTCTCCTTTACCCTTGCCTCCTTTGTCCTTGTCATCTTCGTCATTATCATCGCCATGACTGTGACCGTGTCCATGACCATGACCATGTCCATGACCATGACCGTGTCCATGACCGTGACCGTTTCCATGACCGTGACCATGACCGTGTCCATGGCAATGTCCATGACCATGTCCACGACAATGTCCTGGACGCTTTGTTGTCGTCGCTTCAGTAGTAGTTGTGGGAGCTTCGGTTGTAGTTGTCGTAGCTTTGGTTGTAGTTGTTGGAGCTTTGGTTGTAGTTGTTGGAGCTTTGGTTGTAGTTGTCGGAGCTTCGGTTTTAGTTGTCGGAGCTTCGGTTGTAGTTGTTGGAGCTTTGGTTGTAGTTGTTGGAGCTTCGATTGTAGTTGTTGGAGCTTCGGTTGTAGTTGTCGGAGCTTCGGTTGTAGTTGTCGGAGCTTCGGTTGTAGTTGTCAGGGCTTTTGTTGTAGTTGTTGGAGCTTCGGTTGTAGTTTTTGGAGCTTTGGTTGTAGTTGTCGGAGCTTTGGTTGTAGTTGTCGAAGCTTCGGTTGTAGTTGTTGGAGCTTCGGTTGTAGTTGTTGGAGCTTTGGTTGTAGTTGTCGGAGCTTCGGTTGTAGTTGTTGGAGCTTCGGTTGTAGTTGTCGGAGCTTCGGTTGTAGTTGTCAGGGCTTTGGTTGTAGTTGTTGGAGCTTTGGTTGTAGTTGTCGGAGCTTCGGTTGTAGTTGTTGGAGCTTTGGTTGTAGTTGTCGGAGCTTCGGTTGTAGTTGTTGGAGCTTTGGTTGTAGTTGTCGGAGCTTCGGTTGTAGTTGTCAGGGCTTTGGTTGTAGTTGTTGGAGCTTTGGTTGTAGTTGTCGGAGCTTCGGTTGTAGTTGTTGGAGCTTTGGTTGTAGTTGTCGGAGCTTCGGTTGTAGTTGTTGGAGCTTCGGTTGTAGTTGTTGGAGCTTTGGTTGTAGTTGTCGGAGCTTTGGTTGTAGTTGTTGGAGCTTGGGTTGTAGTTGTTGGAGCTTCGGTTGTAGTTGTCGGAGCTTTGGTTGTAGTTGTTGGAGCTTCGGTTGTAGTTGTTGGAGCTTTGGTTGTAGTTGTTGGAGCTTCGGTCGTAGTTATCGCAGCTTGGGTCGTAGTTATCGCAGCTTGGGTCGTAGTTGTCGCAGCTTGGGTCGTAGTTGTCAGAGCTTGGGTCGTAGTTGTTGGAGATTCGGTAGTTGTCGGAGCTTCGGTTGTAGTTTCTGCTGCTTGTGCTGCCTTCTCTATCGCTGCTGCAGCTGGGCAGCCGTTACTTGCGGATCTCTGAATGTTGCTGACGTAGTTGGTTTTTCCAGCATCGTTGCCGCACATGCTGCTGGTTGGCGAGGCCTTGCAGAATTCGTCGTACCTCTCGTTGCTAAACTGCACTACGCAGTTGATGCAGGCGTCCCGGTCCTTGGCAAAGCACTCGGCTAAGTTGATTGCAGCGCCAACCGCAAGCGACAGTGTCGCCAGAACAGCGGCGCTCAGAGCTAGGCTGTAGCGCATGCTTTAGTTGTCTGAATATGGTAACCAGTTTGTTGCTACAACAGTCAGCTAGGGAGATATTCGACTAAAATATCGATTAATTTATAGGTTTTCTGACGGTCCAGCTACTTTGACGCAAATACTTTGCTGCCCAAGCACTGCGCTTTCAAAGGATTATTTCCACTAATCGCATCCGCATTAACACTTCTTAAGTGCCAGTTGTCGACGGGCATTTACACAAAGCTGGGCAGCCTTTCCCAGGCAACTTCAGGGACAGGCGCGAATGCGCCAGGTGTGCGGATGATCCGATTTCAAATGAAATTATTCTCAAAATTTGAGTTTTCTGTCAAAATGATCGAATTTTTGGGAACTCTGGAATAAACTTGAGTTTCGGTGAAATTTCATGCCCAAAGTAGTCCTAGACTGCGGCAAGACTTTCCGTATTTGTTCTGGTATAAAGGTATTATTCATATTTCATATTCTTTCCGTTCATTGGATTAGCGAATAGAAGAATTAGTCTTACAGCTGTGTTGGATTTACTTAAATATTTGCAGTTGGCTAACCAAAATTGTGGTTGCATCCATCAACTAAACGGATATACAGGCTTAGGAAAGTTACCCACTCGTACGCATGTACTCGTATTAGCTAGTCTCTTCTGCTTGTAAACACCACCGGGACGAAAAAGCAAACGCAGAAAAAATGCAAAGCTGATGCGCTGTTTTTACGGTTAAATTTGTTCAATCAAGTAGCAGGTTTTTGATAAATTATTCATTATTCATCTCGAGTGTCTATGGTACTTGCGTCTTCTGGGAAAGGCAGATAGGGAAATTTATATGCGCGAACTAAGGCATGAACAAATTTTTGGTTAACTATAAGGCATTTGGTCAACTCGCTCTCGCTACTTGAGAGACGGCAGGAAGATTTGGTAACGCCAGCAGCAGAGATGCCGAGCAAGCGGCCGCTCAGGCGGATGCTGTTCCGCCAGCGAAGTCGCGGCGCTTCGCTCGCCACCGTCAGTCCAGACGATTGGTCACCGCTGCATCCGCCGGAGCCGCCGATGCAGCAGCAGACACGGCCCCTGTCGATGTCGCCTGATGCTGGCCTGCATCAGCAGAAGTACCAACAGCAGCAGAAGCAGCAGGAGAAGAAGCTTCAGTACCATGATTTAAGCTGGAACAATACGGAGATCGACCATGACAGTTCCGAAGGACCAGCTGGTTTTTCAGGCGGCGAGGGTAGCCAGTGCAGCGAGGATCAAGTTGAACGATTGGCAAAGTGCCAGAAGTCGCTTGATAAGCTGGAGTTCTCCCTGAACAACATGATGCTGGGGCTCAGCTTGGCTCCGAGGAACCAGCGGCGATTAGCCGAAGCCGACAGGTTCCTGACCGATCTGGTGGACAGCATCCGGGCCAACCGGACCAGCCGGCGCCCGCGGAGGCGGCCAGATCAAGCAAAGACATCAGCTCAGCAGGCGAATGCGCTGCAGACGCCGATGCGGCGCAAGCTGGAAAACGAGAGTCGCGCCCTGTGGCGGGCGCAGCACATCGGTGCACGCTGTGAAGACACAGTGGACCGTTACATGCTGGATGTGGTCATGGACCGGCTCGGCGAGATGGCCGCGGTGGACAATGGCAGAGACAGAGGGCGGCAGGGAAAGCAGAAAAAACAGCCGGGCGTCGAGGTCGACAACCTAATCGACGGCAGCAGTCGGGCACCTGCGGCAGGTGCGGCGGTATCGTTACGTCCATTAAGAAGAGTAGCGAGGGCGAGGGCGAGCTCTCCGGCGAAGGCTACGACGAAAACGCCGATAATGATTACAGTGGCAACCGACACAACAGCTGCAGCATGCTGAGCTTCGGCGCCAGCGGAGCTAGCGGTGGCATCAGCTTCCCAAAACGACTGCCAAACAGCCTGGGGTGAGTCATAACTTGCGTACTTGCACTTTAGTCTTTATCTCGTAAAGACGTGTTAAGTAGTACTTTAAGAATATTAATCGTATTTGCGTATGTCCTGAACAATTCTCGAGTGCTTATTTTTATCTAGGGAGGATTTATACGTAAACCAGATTAAATCAAATCAACTCAAACCTAACGTAGCGCAACGAACTGATCAAATAACGCAGGCTCGATGATGCAAACAACGCTGACTCGCAGGAGCAGCCAAAGCACAATTCGCAGCTGCACCAGCATCGCAACGTTCGGGATAACATCACCGACATGGAAGCTTCGCAGGACCAGTGGACGCTGCGCACCTGGCAGCCGACAGCCGCCCAGTCTAGCGGCACTAACAACAACAACTGCTGCCAGCGAACTGTACCGGCGGCTGTCCCAGCCGCAGACCCGGACGCAACGCTGCAAACTCCAGCGCCCAACAATACCAGCAGCGACAGTCGTCGGGTTACCACCCTGGCGGCTAGCGTTGCGGCCTACCGTCGCGGCTCTCTCCGATACGCCAAAGCGTTGCGTGTGGCAGCTTACTTGCGCGATCTCTGCCGCGAGTTTTATCGGACTGGCTGCGGAGGCCGCGCGCCGCCGGTTGCCCACGACCTCGAGTGGGTGCTGAGCAGCCTGACGGAGCTGGTTACTATGCGCGACCGGGCTGTGGCGCTGGCTGTGCGCTGCACTGGCTGTCCCGCGCTGTGTCCAGCCGAGCGCCTGTCCAGCCCGCAGCTTTGCCGGCTGCGCCGTCTCTTGAAACTTGCCTGCACAAAAGGCGACTGCAAAAGCGGCAGCGGAGGCCTCCTCGACCTCGTTGATGCTCTGGCCGACTCTGACAATAGACCTGACCGATGCCGGCTGCTGCGTCAGCTCCGAGAAGTTGCCGCCTACTCGGACGGACCAGACGCCAACTATCGGCGCCTCATCAATGCCATGGCCGGTCAGACTGAGCTGGCCAACTGCGCGTCAAATTACGCGGCACATCAGCGTCGGATGTGCGGCACAGCGCCGCCTGTGGTGCCGGGGCCGCGCGGTCTCACTCGAGCAGACATGCGCGCCCTGGCTATCGATCTGGCGCCGATAGAAGCGGCTGCATCGGCGCCTTGCCAGCAACGGCGACGTCGGCGACGACCCCTTCGGCGCAGTGCCGCTGCAGCGTCACCGCTAACGAAGGCGCTGCACAACCCGGCGGAGATGCGACGCCGCCTCCGGATGCACCAGTTTGCCACTGGCGCTTCGCTGGCTGTCAAGGCCGAGTGAGTTACAATGCGACCCAGTTTGGCAAGAGGAGGCAAGAAGCCTGAAGTTTTCCTTAGAACAATCTCCAATTAGTATGATTTTCAAAAAATTAGTGAGGCAAAATGCGGAGCATTAGAGAGACATCATGCCAGCAAAGTAGAGGGGATCAATCAATTAAATCATCAGAAATTGAGACTGAGGGGTCCATTGCAGGGGCGTAGCCAGGTTTTATAATTGAGGGCCGGGTCTTGCGCCAGTACCAAGAGCCGCCACCTCTCAAAAGTATCATGGCAGGCGCGCCATCTAGGGGGCGCCATCTTGGGAGCACCAAGGGGCTTTAGCACCAAGGGGCTTTAGCACCAAGGGGCTTTAGCACCAAGGGGCTTTAGCACCAAGGGGCTTTAGCACCAAGGGGCTTTAGCACCAAGGGGCTTTAGCACCAAGGGGCTTTAGCACCAAGGGGCTTTAGCACCAAGGGGCTTTAGCACCAAGGGGCTTTAGCACCAAGGGGCTTTAGCACCAAGGGGCTTTAGCACCAAGGGGCTTTAGCACCAAGGGGCTTTAGCACCAAGGGGCTTTAGCACCAAGGGGCTTTAGCACCAAGGGGCTTTAGCACCAAGGGGCTTTAGCACCAAGGGGCTTTAGCACCAAGGGGCTTTAGCACCAAGGGGCGCCAGCACCAAGGAGCGCCAGCACCAAGGGGCTTTAGCACCAAGGGGCGCCAGCACCAAGGGGCGCCAGCACCAAGGGGCGCCAGCACCAAGGGGCGCCAGCACCAAGGGGCGCCAGCACCAAGGGGCGCCAGCACCAAGGGGCGCCAGCACCAAGGGGCGCCAGCACCAAGGGGCGCCAGCACCAAATTAGTTGCTGGGGAATAGGTGAAATGATTAACAGGGGGCGCCTAATCAGCGAGCAAGGCTCCCCCTGCCCTCCTCCCTGGTCTATTGGGGTTTGGTGCCTGTTTTCTCGCGTGAGCAGACTACCGAAGTGTGCAATATAAATAATTATCGAAGTGGATATTTAAAAAAACAGTTAATCCTGACGCATTCCAGAGAAGGCTTCCCAAACTCGTGAGCTGACTTCTCGTCTCGCTGACTTCATCAATTTTCTAAGCAACGACAGCCTACCAGACTCCGGCGGCTGGGAGACTCCCAGCCGAAGCTTCACTCCCTAAAGCAGCATATTTTTCCGAAATCAGCTCAAAAACATCTCCAGACAGTCTTTAGTCCTCAACCAGTTTAGTCTCTGTGCCCCCGACTGATTAATTTTTACATACCCGCAACTTAACCCTGCCCATGCACCTGCCAATGACAAGGCAGGGTCATTGTTGACAAAAGCAGCTAAGACAAGGATGCAGCAAAAATACTGTGCGAAAATCAATAAACCCTAAAAAATAAAGGACTACTTATTAAAATTCTGTTTCACCAACACTGCTCGGACGTGTTTTGGTTTCCAGTTCATTCGTAACAGCTCTGCTACTTCCAAGAGTTTAGAGTCCACAGTGAATTCAGCTATAGAATTGATAGTAGTTGTTTAAAAGCATAAGCACGTTTATTTTTATGCATTTCATATATGTAGGCGTACTGTATGATAGAAAATAAACACAGTGCATAGAGCAAGCAATTTGTTCCCCAAATTCAGATTTCTTTATCCAAAATACTCAACAGCGGTCGGATCAGTACTGGAACGGCATATAATTTCGAATTTCTGTTGACTAAAATTATTATCGATTTAAAATAAAATCATCATCGATTTCCCGAGGGCGCCGCGGTCTCGGCCGCCGCCTCCGCCTCCTCCTGCAGCTCCTGCAGCCGGCGCTTCTCCTCCTTCTCCCTGATCTTGCGGTTTCTCTCCTCGGCCTCGGGTGTGATCAGATTGTGCCAGCGGGCCACCGCCCGGTTCGGCGTCTGCAGCAGCTCGCGCCAGTGCAGCAGCGGCAGGCTGTCGGGGTCGGCGCCTGCGTGCAGCTTCAGAGAGCCGACGGGCCGCTTGAGCCGCAGGGTCTCGGTCTTGTGCACCAGAGTGATGCGCAGGATGCACGTCTCCAGCATGTCGCGAGCGCCAACTTCGAACACGAACTGCTGGTTGAAGTAGGGATTCCTGGTGCCCGAGACCTGCTTGGATCGTTTCACCTGTTCGCGTTTCAGCTGCGGATGCCGCAGGCTCAGGCGCACAAAGGTGTTTGGTAGGGTCTCGAGGTCCGGCTCCTCGGAGCGACCCTTGGCGACGAAGACGCCCTTGCATTCGATGATGCTCACGGTGAGCGACATGTTCTTGGCGGCGTAGTACAGCGACAGGCAGATGTCGCCTGGCCCGCGTTCGTCGCGTGGCAAGCCGCGGCGCAGCGCCTTCGAGAAGTCGGCTGTCCGCCCGAGAATCTCGTCCAGACCTTCGCCCAGGCGACGTAGGTGGACAACTTTGCGTGCCACCATGTCGTGCTTGATTCCGTAGTCCCAATCGAATACCTCGAACACGACAATCTTCTCCTTGAGCTCTGACTTCTTCTTTACTGGGAAGACGCAGGAGAAGTTGAATACCGGGTTCCCGCTGTTGCGCACAGTTTTCGACGTTTTTGGCTTTGTGCCGCGCGTCTTGCCAGCAGCCTCGTCCTTCTCGCTCATCATGCTCACCACCACGTACGGGTCTAAGCTGTCCAGGCCTTTTGGCAGATCCTGACAGTTGGATACGGTCACTATGAGGTTGTCCTTCTTTAGATCGTACTCCAGCGAGTAGTTGATCATGCCGAACTGGGGCCGGTTCGCGCCGGTCAGGTCCAGGTCTTTGTACAGCACTGACTGGGCGGGCGGCTGCATCCGGCTTCGGCTGGACTTGCTGCGGCAACAGCAGCAGTAGATGAGCAGCGCTAGCAGCAGCAGAAAAATGAGACCGATACCGGAAAATATTAAAATGATGGCCCACAGAGGCAATATTTTGCGCAGCTTCTGCCACAGAGTAGCAAAAAAGTTTTTCTGCTTCTTTTTCTTCTTTTTCTTCTTGTGCTTCTTGTCCTCTTTAGAGACAGCTTTGCCCACCTTTGAGGCTCCGCTGACAACGTCAGAAAGATGCGCACCCTTCTTCTCGATCTGGCTGACCGCTTTACGACGCTGTAGCTCCTTGTGCAGCACGGTTTTTAGCTGCCGTAGCAGCTCCTTGTGGTCGCCACCCTCGGGAGGCGGTGCCAACTCTTCTTTTGATCGTCTCTCTAGGCCAATCTCGCTGTCTTCGTCGTCCAGGTCTGGAACCTCTTCCAGCTGAATGGAGTCGGCACCGGCGGCGGGGATGGCGGTGGCCACAGCGGCTACTGGTGGCGGCGACGGCAGCAGCAGCGGCAGCAGAAGCAACAGCAGCGGAAGCAGCGGCCCTGCCCGCCGCCGCATCCTTTGTCCGCGTCGGGCCGCCTTTCCCGAGGCTTCGCCGACTGCAGCGATGGCTAAAAATGGATGTCCGATGGCGTACGCTGATAACTCCCGAGCCAATGCAGTTTTTTAGAAGTGATCTCAGCTGGAAAATTTACTGAGCCTCAGCGCTGCTGGCTCTGCTTATCCACTGCTTTGAGTTCCAGTCCGCTCTTGTCTTGCGTGTTCAAAAGCCCCAGCCTAGCCAGCGTCTCCCCCCTCTGCGCTCGCTCGGCATTGTAAAATTTTTGTTTGCGCGCGCATTCTGCAGCGGCTGCAGCCTAGCACAGCACGTGTTCTGCAGTCTCACGTGTGGCAGCTGGGCCCCTACCCCTAGCCCGCTTGCCTGTCATCCAAGCACGTTTTCTATTCAACAAGCTTGCCTGTCCTCTGTTGCTATTCGAAGCGGTTGGTGAAGAAGGCGCCTAAGAATTGAAATCGCATTGTAGGCTCATGCGCCCCCTGCACAGCCAGCCGAGATTCGTATTGTTCTGCCCCTGACCTGGCGAGCCTCTCATTTCTCTTCTCCTGTGTGCAGCCATCGGTTTTGGCTAAACTGTCTTCTTACCCTCTTTCTATTTCTCATCTCCCTGTTACATGCATTTGCACCAACCAACTTGGGTCATGCTATGCTAAGCATTCTCAATATTACACTGCTGCGCATGCTATTATAATTTACTAACATCTCTACTTTCAGTAGTTATATACTAATAAAGAACTAGCTTAGATCCTTATGATGGCGTGATAGGTAACATGCAAGATTAAAGAAACAAGTTTTTCTTTCTTAAGTCCCTGGTGAGTCAGCTGCTTCACGCCGACGTTCAATCGTTTGCTCACAGCAAGATGACTGCTCTTTTGAAATTGGCTCTGCCCGTGCGAGAGCTTCTCCTGGGACCAACTCCCCAATGCTAGGAAGGAAAATCATATTGCTTGTGAAAGATAAAAGCTCCGCTCTAAACTCTAAGTAATTTTTTGGCGTATAAGAGACAGAATCACTGCTGTAAATGAGTTTCACACCCTGCTGAGACGCATAAATATATTTATCGTATTGCTGATTGAGATGATGAAACTTTTCCACGTACGTCTGGGTGTGTTTTTGTTCTGCAGAAAATAGAAGCCACCTGCTAATCAAAGGGAAATCGGTGCAAAAAACAATTAAAGTCACCTACAGCTCAACGGTTGCATCAAATAGATAGGGGAATCCGTTCCCCAGGGCCCGAGAAGGCATAAAGTCTACAGCTGTAAGCAAAAAACACGCTGTTATCGAGATGCTCAGTCGTCCGAATCAGCCAGCGGAACGACTAGACAGCCGGCCTCCTCAATGGATTCATTTGTGTAGCTGAGGTCTGCAGCTTCATCTGTCTGCAGCTGCTTCTGACGCTTCTGTTCGATGAAGAAGAGCTGCGGGTTTCAGTTTTGTGCAACAATTTTGGTTTATTAGCAGACCTTGAGCACGCACTCACACAGACTCACACGGCCTGTGAGGCCGTACATCCGCACCGCATCCAATGCATTTTAATGCTGACAATTTAGGCTAGGGCTGGTAGGGTAGTGCTTCGGTTAAGGTCCGCAGTCGGGGTCAGAGGAGCTCTGCGGTAAAGGCGTCTGACTCTCAGGCCGCGAAACTTGGCAATTCACAGCCATAAGGCCAGCCCCCAAGGCACAAAGACTGTACATGCCTGACGAATAGAAAGTCAGGGCCGCTGTACACCCTGTGTGAGCGTGTGTATGAGTGCGTGTCTGCGTACAGTATTGGTGCGCTTGCATGTGCTCAGGAGTCAGCGGAATGCGCTGGCTGTGGGACGATGTCGCCGAAACCGAAAAATAATAATTAGCAAGCGCCACATTTAAGTTGTCATGCAGGCTGCCAGACCGTGTTAGCAGTTTGTCTGCCAAGGTTGATTGGCCCGTCAAAGCGAGACGCTTCGATGCTGCATCGACGACTTCATCCGTGCCCAGTCGGCTCAACAGTCTTTACCGGAGGTGCTGCTGCTGACGCTGCAGGCACTCAACTGCCTTCTGGTTTAAAAGTACAGGCGCGCCCAGAACTTTAGGCGCTCCTTTGTTTTGATTATTATGCCGGCTTCAAGTTAGACTCATCAAAGATCGAGATGACGTAGAAGCTGGCCCCATAAGAGCGCAGAAACTCCTAAACAGGGTCATTTAGCATTGCCATTTCAGAACAGATTGCTGGAGATGTCTAAATATATGACCATGCGATTCGTAGACCTCACCCAGCTACGAGCCATCTCGAATTTCCTGAAAAAATCTTTTATCAATTTTTTAAACGATATTTTGATTGCGACTGCTCACCCCACCCCCTGCTGGAGGCTGAGGATCAGGTTTTTAACAAAGCATACTTCAAGATCAGATTTTGACTCGATAATATTTTAATTAAAAAATGGCAAGGACGCCTAACAGATGTTGACGAATAATTTAATTCAACCTTCTCAACCCTAGCAGACCTGAGTATTTATTAATAGGACTCCAATCAGGATACTCTGGCTTCGAATCAGTGTTCGTGTTTAGCGTTCAGTTGCCTGATTAAAAGACATCCTGCGCCCTGCCTTTCTCCGCCTCTCTTTAAGCAGCTCATGTCCCTAAATTCCCAGGCAATATCCTTTATCCCGTGCCGCAGGTAGCTACGCGGTTATCATCACATTCCGTGTCCAGATATTTATTCCAGCCAGGACGACTTGAGTAGGAGGAATGGGAAACTTCGTTTCTTGGAAAACGAATTGCATCAATTGCAATACTATTCAGTTTGCGGCAGGTAAGTGTCGTAGACCATTGACACAGCATCAGCATGATTATGTAATCAAGCCCTGCATCATTTATTAAAATAGTTTCCAAGGAAAAATATTAAATATTAAAAGGATTTCTACAAGTGCAGATCAATTAAAAACCGCTGCTCACATCCTCGTGTCCGGGCAGCTGCAGCTGATCCTGCATCAGGCGCATCCGCTTCGTTCTCCGGCATTCGGCGCTGCAGCGTCGAGCCTCCGGCGCCTTCGCAGCGCCGATAGCGCCGCGCCGGCAAAGCCAGGCGCCCAGACGGGTTGCCAGAAGAGTCTCGCGCAGCTCCCGGTGCACCTCAGCATTCACGAAGCAGTAGAGCAGGGCTACCAGGAAGCCCTGGGTTGTTAAGAATGGATTATCAAGATTTCTAAGAATTATTTGCTTTCCTTAATGCTATTCAGCTTCACTGAATAGGTTTCGATTCAGTAGCTACCTGAAATGAGCTGAAAAAGTGCTCGTAGTAGAGTCGGACAAACTCCAGTTTCGCTCCGAGACGGTCTTTCGGGATCATAGCCACGGGTAGGAAGATCAGGTAGTAGATCCCGAATACCAGAACAAGCACTGATGTGGACTTCCACAACTTTCTGCAATCGATGGAATGGTAATGTCTTCTGTATGCTCCCAAGCCATCCACTCCCTGCCCCGCTATCCAACACCCTCCGTTTTACGGCCACTCCCTGCCCCGCTATCCAACACCCTCCGTTTTACGGCCACTCCCTGCCCCCTCTTTTCAAGACCCCTCAGTTTTGTAGCCACTCCCTACCCCCTCTTTCCAACAGCCCTCAGTTTTACAGCCACTTCCTACCCCCTCTTTTCAAGACCCCTCAGTTTTGTAGCAAGTCCCTACCCCCTCTTTTCAAGACCCCTCAGTTTTGTAGCAAGTCCCTACCCCCTCTTTTCAAGACCCCTCAGTTTTGTAGCCACTCCCTACCCCCTCTTTCCAACACCCCTCAGTTTTGTAGCCACTCCCTACCCCCTCTTTCCAACACCCCTCAGTTTTGTAGCCACTCCCGCCCCTCCATCCAACACCCCTCAGTTTTACAGCCACCTCACTCCCTGCTTCAACACTTTACTCAGAGTTTCTTTTAATCCTTAATTAAAAGTGCATTAGTAGAAGCTCGAGAGCGAGGCACGAACCTATAAGTCTGCGTAGCTTCCATAGCTGCTGTTTGCAGTCTTAATTTTTTGAAAATTTCTCGAACAATTCGAACAAATAACACTGCATTCACCTGAAAAAGACAACAGAAAAAAGAAAAAAGAAAATAAATGTCCGGTATAGTGTTCTTGATAACAATACGAGTATTTGCAGCAGGATAATCCAAATTTGTTTATGCTCCTGTAAGAGTCCTGTTCTGATTTCTGCTTATCTAAGTTTCCGAACTTTCTACGACGTAACGGTGAAGACGTCTGACTTCTCGCCACGACCTTGGTTCGATTCCGAGCGCCAACACCCTCATTTGGAGCTCGTGCTCCCGTGCCCCCAAGACAGTGAAGTGTACATGCCTGATGATTAGAAAGCTGTACACCCTCTATGAGCATTTGTACGAGCTCGCATGAGTGCGCGCCTGCGTACAGTATTGGCGCGCTTGTATGTGCTCAGGAGCCAGCGGGATGGGCAGCATTGCTTCAGATTTTAATCGACTCCCCGAACTAACTAACAAGGTATTTAACTGACTGGCTCTGCTCACCAGAACCAGCACGCAAAGGTAGGAGTTGATCAGCCAGATGTCCGCTCCGAGAGGCCTGAACTGTCTCCAACAGTCGCGGTTGTCAAAAAGAATTCGCAGCAGTATCCAGACTGCCGTGATGCCCGCTGACGCACCTATTAGTGAGGCCGTTTTAGGGAGGAGGCATGAAACAGTGCTTGGCCTGGATTCTGCCTGAGCAGCACTGTCAAGGCTCTACAAAAAATCCAGTCAGCAGAACTCCTACAAAGGGATCTTAATACCCTGTTAGCCTCAATAGCTATTAATTCGGTTTCTTTATCCGTTTATCTAATCCTCGGATTTTCTTCGAAAGGAGACTTTCGAATCGATGCCTCAAAGAGGAAATTACGTGTGCTTATTGAGAAGGAGAAAATTCTGGAGCAAATTAGGAAATTGAGCCAACCCGGCTTAAACTGACACGTTAAATGTGAATAGAAGCCGAGGAGCTTTGAAACTGAGGATCTGTAAAAAGAACTCTAATCAAATTCAAAACATTGTGAAATATTGCTATCGTGGAAGTTGGCAGCTCACCCCAGCCCAGAACAGCGTAGGTCTTTGTTGACCTCGTCTTGTGCGATAGCGCACTGACAAAGATCAGCGAGTGCAAGTGCAGAGCCTCAACAAAGACCCAGGTGAAGCTGCTAACTACAGCAAAGGTCATCGCTGATTGGTCCGCCCGGCAGGCCAGCATCTGAAAACAGCAGTTCGTTTTAGGTTTTTTCAAATATCAAATTAGTACTCAAGTGCAGTGTGTTAAACTTGAGACTAGCTAAAACTGACAGACTGTTACATGCATTCCTACTCTCCGCCCGCTGCCATAGACAGCACTCTCCATATTCTCCGCCCGCTGCCATAGACAGCACTCTCCATATTCTCCGCCCGCTGCCATAGACAGCACTCTCCACACTCTCCACCCGCTGCCATAGACAGCACTCTCCATATTCTCCGCCCGCTGCCATAGACAGCACTCTCCATATTCTCCGCCCGCTGCCATAGACAGCACTCTCCATATTCTCCGCCCGCTGCCATAGACAGCACTCTCCATATTCTCCGCCCGCTGCCATAGACAGCACTCTCCACACTCTCCACCCGCTGCCATAGACAGCACTCTCCATATTCTCCGCCCGCTGCCATAGACAGCACTCTCCATATTCTCCGCCCGCTGTCATAGACAGCACTCTTCATATTCTCCGCCCGCTGCCATAGACAGCACTCTCCATATTCTCCCTTGCCATAGACAGCACTCTCCACATTCTCCGCCCGCTGCCATCGACAGCACTCTCCATATTCTCCCTTGCCATAGACAGCACTCTCCACATTCTCCGCCCGCTGTCATAGACAGCACTCTCCACATTCTCCGCCCGCTGCCATAGACAGCACTCTCCACATTCTCCGCTGCCATAGACAGCACTCTCCACATTCTCCGCTGCCATAGACAGCACTCTCCACATTCTCCGCCCGCTGCCATAGACAGCACTCTCCACATTCTCCGCTGCCATAGACAGCACTCTCCATATTCTCCGCCCGCTGCCATAGACAGCACTCTCCATATTCTCCGCCCGCTGCTATAGACAGCACTCTCCACACTCTCCGCCCGCTGCCATAGACAGCACTCTCCACACTCTCCGCCCGCTGCCATAGACAGCACTCTCCACATTCTCCGCCCGCTGCCATAGACAAAATCGATTAAAGTTAAATTTTAGATCAACACAGTGTGAAAGGCATTCCAGCTTGCTTCATTTGCTATTCGGTTATCTGGTATCGGTAGAGAAATTTTCATTTTGCCACTAATAAACCTAAGAATTGCTATCTCGGTAATTGCATTCGGGGCAGAATATTCATGTTATTATCACCAATTGCACAGTGCAATGTCCTGTCTGCATATTCGTAGAAAAATTAGCAATCCAATACGAGCGAGCTATCTGAGAGCTTTTGAGACAATTCGACCCGCAGCTAGCGAGGAGGCGGGCATGCATATGCCCACCCGCAGACCCCTGAGCACTTACACTGCACGGGCACGCGCAGGCGCACGCTGGGTGTACAGGGGACCTGACTTGCCTCTGCACCTTAAGAGATTGGCCCTAGCCTGACGATTAGCTTCACGCCAAGGTCCGTACACCCGTACAGAATCGAACCCCGGACTTTGGCGCTCCGCTGCCTTATTTCCAGTAATACTACATGCGTTTTAAGTGGCTGTAAGTGACTGCAAGTGGCTGTAATGTGCTGTAAGTGGTTGTAAGTGGCTGTAAGTGGCTGTAAGCGGCTATAAGTGGCTGTAAGTGGCTGTAAGTGGCTGTAAGTGGCTGTAAGTGGCTGTAAGTGGCTGTAAGTGGCTGTAAGTGGCTGTAAGCGGCTGTAAGTGGCTGTAAGTGGCTGTAAGCGGCTGTAAGTGGCTTTAAGTGGCTGTAAGTGGCTGTAAGTGGCTGTAAGTGGCTGTAAGCGGCTGTAAGCGGCTGTAAGTGGCTGTAAGTGGCTGTAAGCGGCTGTAAGCGGCTGTAAGTGGCTGTAAGTGGCTGTAAGCGGCTGTAAGTGGCTGTAAGTGGCTGTAAGTGGCTGTAAGTGGCTGTAAGTGGCTGTAAGTGGCTGTAAGCGGCTGTAAGTGGCTGTAAGCGGCTGTAAGTGGCTGTAAGTGGCTGTAAGTGGCTATAAGCGGCTGTAAGTGGCTTAGTGCATCTCCGCTAGTATTTCTTGCTCAGCAAACAGTCAATGGGAAGTGATTTATTCACCTGGCCATCCAGCGGAGCGAGCTTGTTCACGAAGTACCTGCCAGCTCGAAGGCTGAACGCGGCGAACAGGTTCACGTGAATGGCATTTCGCTGGCAATGCAGCCGTCTGCAAGGCAAAAGTATTGCTGCGATGAGGATTAGCAGTTGATTATCTATCGTAACTGCACACACGCTGCCACCTGAACAAATCAATCGGAAAGCAGAACTCGAAAGCAATTTCTTCTGCTGCCTTCTCTGCTCCCGGGAGAGCTTAAGAAGACACAACAACAGCTTGCAGTCTGATCGCACCTGAAAGCGGCCAAAATGCAGATGGCCGTCAGCAGCGAAGCCAACGACAGGCCGAAGCCGGCGAACCCGATGCCGTCCAGAATGGTGATGTGCATCTGCGGCGTTTCATGGGAGCATTAAACTGTTTTACAGAGTGACACTGTTTACATGTGTCACTGTGTCTATGTGTCAATCACATCTGCTCTATGTGTCACTCACATCTGCCCTATGTGTCATTCACATCTGCTCTATGTGTCACTCACATCTGCTCTATGTGTCACTCACATCTGCTCTATGTGTCACTCGCACCTGCATCATGTGACTAACTGAGCACCTCTTCAGCCTCATCTGCTCTCAGCGCTCCGCCGCAGCTCACCTTAATCCACTCAGAGCCGGCCGGCATCTTCACCGGTGCCGGCTCGATGAGGCATTCGCTAAAGTTGGTCCAGCCGCCGCCGCCGGCACCGCCGCTGTCGTCAACGTCATCGCCGTCAAACTCGGTTGGCCTTCGCTGCCAGACGCCTCGGTCGGTGCACAGCCGGCTGGCGCGCCGGTGGCGTAGGACGTCGTTCAAATAGTCGGGGCAAGGCGCCGAGACCCTGGCGCCGGCCTCCGCGCTCGGCCAGCAGACGGCCACATCGAACTCGGGCGGGCAGCGCGGCCAGGAGGCCGAGACGGATTCGTTCTGCTCGGATCGGCCTCCAATCGAGAACTCGGCCACTCGACGACGGCAGATCAGCCTCTCCAGCAGCAATCGCTGGCGCTGCGTGCTGTTGGAGATGCTGGTCCGGCGCATCTGCAGTTGTTGGGTTTGGAGTTTAAGAGGGCGGATTTGGAGTTTTAGAGAGCGGATTTGGAGTTTTAGAGAGCGGATTTGGAGTTTTAGAGGGCGGATTTGGAGTTTAAGAGGGCGGATTTGGAGTTTTAGAAGGCGGATTTGGAGTTTTAGAAGGCGGATTTGGAGTTTTAGAAGGCGGATTTGGAGTTTTAGAAGGCGGATTTGGAGTTTTAGAAAGTGGATTTGGAGTTTTAGATGGCGGATTTGGAAGTTTAACAGGGCGGATTGTAGAGTAAATTTTGAGAGCGAATTGCGAATTTCGAAGCGAATTTGAATTTTTCCTTTTTGTGATGCCATTAGAGTAGCTCTAAGAATTCTGAGAAAGAGAACTTTTAGAAAGCAAAGCAGTCACAGGTCTTCCACTAAATCAACCGCTTTGTATAACTGCAAAGGTACTACGCTCGTAATTAGTAGTTGCCAGGTATACTCGTAGGAGAATTGTGACGATCTGTCATTTTATTACTAGCATTTATTAGATTCCTTTCAAAGTTCCGAATGCTGACATGCATTCAGTGAACTATTTCCTTCGACTATGTCAATGCTACTGCCATTCTAGTATTGAGACATTTAATCTGTGCCCAGGTTATTAATCTGGGTGTGGGGTTTTGTCAGGCGAGCACAAGGTGAGCAGGTGGGCAGGGCACACGTGATCCTGGATTGCGTGCTCAGGACAGATCGCGGCTCCTCTGCACATAGTACGAGCTAGAAAAGATGAGGTGGGGCAGGGAGTGAGGGGGGCAGGGAGTGAGGTGGGGCAGGGAGTGAGGTGGGGCAGGGAGTGAGGTGGGGCAGGGAGTGAAGTGGGGCAGGGAGTGAGGTGGGGCAGGGAGTGAAGTGGGGCAGGGAGTGAGGTGGGGCAGGGAGTGAGGAGGGGCAGGGAGTGAGGTGGGGCAGGGAGTGAGGTGGGGCAGGGAGTGAAGTGGGGCAGGGAGTGAGGTGGGGCAGGGAGTGAAGTGGGGCAGGGAGTGAGGTGGGGCAGGGAGTGAGGAGGGGCAGGGAGTGAGGTGGGGCAGGGAGTGAGGTGGGGAGGGAGTGAGGAAGAAGAGAGGCGAATGAAGTAAGGGGAAATTAGCGGGTGTAGCAGGGAGTGGGGAGCTCTTTTCAGCAGCTTCTCACCTCCTCAACAATTTGAGCAAAGACTTTCTTATCCTTCGGTTTGCATTCGGTCAAGTCGGTAACCGCTTCGACGACGGCCGCCTTGCTGTCGCTGCCGTTGACAGTCGCGGGGGGAGGCCCGGGTGGGCATCGGCGCCAGGCCGACGCGGTGCCGTTGCCGCTGAAGAGGCTGGGCGGGCAGGCCGCTGCCATTTCGGCGCCGCTTCGGAGCGGCGGCCAGCAGAGGAGGCCGTCGAAGCTGCCGGGGCAGTCGGGGAGGTTGTCGGAGCGCCAGTCGTCGAGGCGTCGCTCCAGCAGCGACATCTGGCAGGCGGCTTCGACGTCGCGCAGTTCGTCGACGATTTGAAGGACTGCGTCAGCTGCATCTATGTCGGCTGCGGCCTGAATGTGAATAGAGATGGCTGAGTATTCAGAATGGGATCAGATGCAAACGATAACTTTGATAATGATGCTGTTGTGTTTTTGTTTAAGATTCAATTATGACGGGTGAGATTTGGTTCGTGTATAGAGTTAGATTCGATTGGCGAGGGTGGGATTCGATTGGGGAGGTTGAGATTCGATTGGAGAGGGTGAGATTCGATTGGCGAGGGTGGGATTCGATTGGGGAGGTTGAGATTCGATTGGAGAGGGTGAGATTCGATTGGGGAGGTTGAGATTCGATTGATGAGGGTGAGATTCGATTAGAAAGGGTGAGATTCGATTGATGAGGGTGAGATTCGATTGAAGAGGTTGAGATTCGATTGATGAGGGTGAGATTCGATTAGAAAGGGTGAGATTCGATTGATGAGGGTGAGATTCGATTGGAGAGGGTGAGATTCGATTGATGAGGGTGAGATTCGATTAGAAAGGGTGAGATTCGATTGATTAGGGTGAGATTCGATTGATGAGGGTGAGATTCGATTAGAAAGGGTGAGATTCGATTGATGAGGGTGAGATTCGATTAGAAAGGGTGAGATTCGATTGATGAGGGTGAGATTCGATTAGAAAGGGTGAGATTCGATTGATGAGGGTGAGATTCGATTGATGAGGGTGAGATTCGATTAGAAAGGGTGAGATTTGATTGATGAGGGTAAGATTCGATTGGTGAAGGTGAAATCCGATTGGTGAAGGTGAGATTCGATTGACGAGAGTGAAATTCGATTGGGGAGGGTAAGATTTGATTGATGAGGGTGAGATTCGATTTCGGAAAGTGAGATTCGCTCTGGGAGGGTGAGATTCGATTTCGAAAAGTGAGATTCGATTGGGGAGGGTGAGATTCGATTTCGGAAAGTGAGATTCGCTCTGGGAGGGTAAGATTCAATTGAGGAGGGTAAGATTCAATTGAGGAGGGTAAGATTCAATTGAGGAGGGTAAGATTCGATTGCAGAGAGTGAGCTTTGATTGGGGAGGAGAAAATTCAATTGAGCATTGAAGCTTGAAGAAGTCTGTTAGTGAAATCTTGGAAGCGGCACAAAGGACGAGAGCAGGAGTTGTTTCAGATCGGCCCAGCCTTTGTTCCTCTTGTTCCTCTCTTCAAAAGACAAATGGATCCTACTTCGTTCTCAAAGCCGCTTCGAAAATGTTTTTTTTGAGTCAAGGAAAAGCGAGGCGGGGGAAAAGTGGACGGAAATTTCCAAATTTGTCCCGCACGCCTCTGCCCCGCTTTTCTGTCCGTCTATCGGCGCACCTGTAGAAAAACCAGCGGCCCTTTTTCTGGCCTGCTTTGCAATATTTCAGCACGGGCTGTTTGCTTTTTGAGCAGATTGCAGCTTCACATTTTTGTCGGAAAATGCCCTGCCCAAACTTTGTCTTTTTTTTCCCTTGGCTTAGCCTAATTGCCGAGAGCTTGCAGAAGGCGGGCATCCCCCTGCTGGATATAGAAATTGAGGGAGCGGCAAAGCAACACTTTTATATAGGAATTCGCGTGCAGAGATAGACAAGGGGATAAAGGAGAGAGACGGAGGAGGAAGTCAACAATACTAAAATATAAAAAATTCTGCCGACCCCTGTCATTGTGTTGTCAAGTAAGCAGGCTGCATGCTCACCAGCATCATGCCTAGTTACCAGAAGTACGTATTGCAATGTACATTCGCTCGGGCCACGGTGCCTACTACTACAAAATATTTAGGCGAAAAAAGATGGAGAGACGGCTGTTCAATTTTTGGGCGGCGCTGCGGAATCTGGCCGACTCCTGGTGGAGAAGAAGCTCACGCTGGAAGCGGCAAAGAATATTGCCCTCGCGGCGAAGATCGCAAGGTTGGAAACAGTGCTAGGGCTAGGGAGTGAGGAGGGGCAAGGGAATGAGGAGGGGCAAGGGAGTGAGGAGGGGCAAGGGAATGGGGAGGGGCAAGAGAGTGAGGAGGGGCAAGGGAATGGGGAGGGGCAAGAGAGTGAGGAAAGGAGGAAAGGAGGAAAGCAGAAAAAAGGCCTCCTTTCTCCTCCTTTCCTCCTAAAAGGCAAGGGAGTGAGGAGGGGCAAGGGAGTGAGGAGGGGCAAGGGAGTGAGGAGGGGCAAGGGAGTGAGGAGGGGCAAGGGAGTGAGGAGGGGCAAGGGAGTGAGGAGGGGCAAGGGAGTGAGGAGGGGCAAGGGAGTGAGGAGGGGCAAGGGAGTGAGGAGGGGCAAGGGAGTGAGGAGGGGCAAGGGAGTGAAGAGGGGCAAGGGAGTGAGGAGGGGCAAGGGAGTGAGGAGGGGCAAGGGAGTGAGGAGGGGCAAGGGAGTGAGGAGGGGCAAGGGAGTGAGGAGGGGCAAGGGAGTGAGGAGGGGCAAGGGAGTGAGGAGGGGCAAGGGAGTGAAGAGGGGCAAGGGAGTGAGGAGGGGCAAGGGAGTGAGGAGGGGCAAGGGAGTGAGGAGGGGCAAGGGAGTGAGGAGGGGCAAGGGAGTGAGGAGGGGCAAGGGAGTGAGGAGGGGCAAGGGAGTGAGGAGGGGCAGGGCTAAGGACTACCGGCGTAATGAGACTCGATTGCAACCCCTGAATAAGCACGCAACACGCTCACACTGAGTGTACTTACGGCTCTGATTTCTCATCGTGTGGTGTTTGTGTGACTCGAATCGACACCCAAACTAATGTCGGGCCTTTTGCGAAATCGAACTCAGGTTGTTTAGCTCATGTTAGAGTTTGGGTTAGGGCGATAAAACTATGGGCGACAGAGAGGAGAGGTGGCCAAAACAACGGAAAAAGCCGGTTAGCATTGAGGCAAAGTAGGGTGCTTAATAAATTCCTATAATTTTGGCACTCAAAATTCTAAATCTGAAAGAGCCGCGTCACTTACACTGACAGCACCGGATACCGCAACCAGATAGATGACGCAGTGGATGGCTGCTCGAAAATTCATGTCGAACAAATTTCCCCAGACTTGGCTGGAAGTTCTCTTGCCGGCAGTGGGCGGAAGGAGAAAAAGATACGTTAAATACACTTGTTGAAGTGCTCGGGTCCGAGGACCAATAGAAACCGACTCGAATTGGGATTGGCCGACTGCCAGAGCTGGGGATGCCAGCTGTTAGTTAGTTAGTTAGTTAGTTAGTTAGTTAGTTAGTTAGTTAGTTAGTTAGTTAGTTAGTTAGTTAGTTAGTTAGTTAGTTAGTTAGTTAGTTAGTTAGTTAGTTAGTTAGTTAGTTAGTTAGTTAGTTAGTTAGTTAGTTAGTTAGTTAGTAGTTAGTTAGTTAGTTAGTTAGTTAGTTAGTTAGTTAGTTAGTTAGTTAGTTAGTTAGTTAGTTAGTTAGTTAGTTAGTTAGTTAGTTAGTTAGTTAGTTAGTTAGTTAGTTAGTTAGTTAGTTAGTTAGTTAGTTAGTTAGTTAGTTAGTTAAGTTAGTTAAGTTAGTTAGTTAGTTAGTTAGTTAGTTAGTTAGTTAGTTAGTTAGTTAGTTAGTTAGTCAGTTAGTTAGTTAGTTAGTTAGTTAGTTAGTTAGTTAGTTAGTTAGTTAGTTAGTTAGTTAGTTAGTTAGTTAGTTAGTTAGTTAGTTAGTTAGTTAGTTAGTTAGTTAGTTAGTTAGTTAGTTAGTTAGTTAGTTAGTTAGTTAGTTAGTTAGTTAGTTAGTTAGTTAGTTAGTTAGTTAGTTAGTTAGTTAGTTAGTTAGTCAGTTAGTTAGTTAGTTAGTTAGTTAGTTAGTTAGTTAGTTAGTTAGTTAGTTAGTTAGTTAGTTAGTTAGTTAGTTAGTTAGTTAGTTAGTTAGTTAGTTAGTTAGTTAGTTAGTTAGTTAGTTAGTTAGTTAGTTAGTTAGTTAGTTAGTTAGTTAGTTAGTTAGTTAGTTAGTTAGTTAGTTAGTTAGTTAGTTAGTTAGTTAGTCAGTTAGTTAGTTAGTTAGTTAGTTAGTTAGTTAGTTAGTTAGTTAGTTAGTTAGTTAGTTAGTTAGTTAGTTAGTTAGTTAGTTAGTTAGTTAGTTAGTTAGTTAGTCAGTTAGTTAGTTAGTTAGTCAGTTAGTTAGTTAGTTAGTTAGTTAGTTAGTTAGTTAGTTAGTTAGTTAGTTAGTTAGTTAGTTAGTTAGTTAGTTAGTTAGTTAGTTAGTTAGTTAGTTAGTTAGTTAGTTAGTTAGTTAGTTAGTTAGTTAGTTAGTTAGTTAGTTAGTTAGTTAGTTAGTTAGTTAGTTAGTTAGTTAGTTAGTTAGTTAGTTAGTTAGTTAGTTAGTTAGTTAGTTAGTTAGTTAGTTAGTTAGTTAGTTAGTTAGTTAGTTAGTTAGTTAGTTAGTTAGTTAGTTAGTTAGTTAGTTAGTTAGTTAGTTAGTTAGTTAGTTAGTTAGTTAGTTAGTTAGTTAGTTAGTTAGTTAGTTAGTTAGTTAGTTAGTTAGTTAGTTAGTTAGTTAGTTAGTTAGTTAGTTAGTTAGTTAGTTAGTTAGTTAGTTAGTTAGTTAGTTAGTTAGTTAGTTAGTTAGTTAGTTAGTTAGTTAGTTAGTTAGTTAGTTAGTTAGTTAGTTAGTTAGTTAGTTAGTTAGTTAGTTAGTTAGTTAGTTAGTTAGTTAGTTAGTTAGTTAGTTAGTTAGTTAGTTAGTTAGTTAGTTAGTTAGTTAGTTAGTTAGTTAGTTAGTAGTTAGTTAGTTAGTTAGTTAGTCAGTTAGTTAGTTAGTTAGTTAGTTAGTTAGTTAGTTAGTTAGTTAGTTAGTTAGTTAGTTAGTTAGTTAGTTAGTTAGTTAGTTAGTTAGTTAGTTAGTTAGTTAGTTAGTTAGTTAGTTAGTTAGTTAGTTAGTTAGTTAGTTAGTTAGTTAGTTAGTTAGTCAGTTAGTTAGTTAGTTAGTTAGTCAGTTAGTTAGTTAGTTAGTTAGTTAGTTAGTTAGTTAGTTAGTTAGTTAGTTAGTTAGTTAGTTAGTTAGTTAGTTAGTTAGTTAGTTAGTTAGTTAGTTAGTTAGTTAGTTAGTTAGTTAGTTAGTTAGTTAGTTAGTTAGTTAGTTAGTTAGTTAGTTAGTTAGTTAGTTAGTTAGTTAGTTAGTTAGTTAGTTAGTTAGTTAGTTAGTTAGTTAGTTAGTTAGTTAGTTAGTTAGTTAGTTAGTTAGTTAGTTAGTTAGTTAGTTAGTTAGTTAGTTAGTTAGTTAGTTAGTTAGTTAGTTAGTTAGTTAGTTAGTTAGTTAGTTAGTTAGTTAGTTAGTTAGTTAGTTAGTTAGTTAGTTAGTTAGTTAGTTAGTTGGTTAGTTAGTTAGTTAGTTAGTTAGTTGGTTAGTTAGTTAGTTAGTTAGTTAGTTGGTTAGTTAGTTAGTTAGTTGGTTAGTTAGTTAGTTAGTTAGTTAGTTAGTTAGTTAGTTAGTTAGTTGGTTAGTTAGTTAGTTGGTTAGTTAGTTAGTTAGTTAGTTAGTTAGTTAGTTAATTAGTTAGTTAGTTAGTTAGTTAGTTAGTTAGTTAGTTAGTTAGTTAGTTAGTTAGTTAGTTAGTTAGTTAGTTAGTTAGTTAGTTAGTTAGTTAGTTAGTTGGTTAGTTAGTTAGTTAGTTAGTTAGTTAGTTAGTTAGTTAGTTAGTTAGTTGGTTAGTTAGTTAGTTAGTTAGTTAGTTAGTTAGTTAGTTAGTTAGTTGGTTAGTTAGTTAGTTGGTTAGTTAGTTAGTTAGTTAGTTAGTTAGTTAGTTAGTTAGTTAGTTAGTTAGTTAGTTAGTTAGTTAGTTAGTTAGTTAGTTAGTTAGTTAGTTAGTTAGTTAGTTAGTTAGTTAGTTGGTTAGTTAGTTAGTTAGTTAGTTAGTTAGTTAGTTAGTTAGTTAGTTGGTTAGTTAGTTAGTTAGTTAGTTAGTTAGTTAGTTAGTTAGTTAGTTAGTTAGTTAGTTAGTTAGTTAGTTAGTTAGTTAGTTAGTTAGTTAGTTAGTTAGTTAGTTAGTTAGTTAGTTAGTTAGTTAGTTAGTTGGTTAGTTAGTTAGTTAGTTAGTTGGTTAGTTAGTTAGTTAGTTAGTTAGTTAGTTAGTAACTAACTGATTTTCGAATTTCGGGCATCTCTCCTTGCCTTGGGGGTTGGCCCTCATGGACGCGAATCGCGGAGGTCCGAATTTCGGCGCACGAACCCTAACCGTGAGCGCAGAATCGAACCCGGGGCGACTCTGGCGCTCCGACACCCAGCCCCGCCAATGGTCTTCACAATTTGCAGAATGCCACTGATCTCGAATGTCTTTCCCTGCAGTGGCTTGTAGTTGCCGCGTACACAAGTACAAAAACACAAAGGGATTAACTCTGTCCTGCTAATTAATGAGAAATACTTCCCGGCAGCGGCTGTTCAAGCATTAATAAGGGAGATTCGTTGACAAAAGGCACGAAGGAGTGCAGGCGATCAGCTCACTGAGCAGTGCCCGACACAGCTCTTTCTGCCTTCCCTACCTCGCCGCTGACTTTCATAGCTTGCAAGAGTCCTAAATCATTAGTGCAGCTCATCGGTGAGCCGCCTGCCTGCTGGAGATAAGCGGCTTTGAGTCCCCGCCGTTCTGCCGCTCTGAGCACTTCATCAACTGCTCTGGCGGGACCGAGTCTGCCGGAACCTGACTCTGACGCCACTCTACTCTACTCTACTCCACTTAGTCAACTCTATTCCATCTAGTCTACTCTACTCCACCTAGTCTACTCTACTCCACTTAGTCTACTCTACTCCACCTAGTCTACTCTACTCCACATAGTCTACTCTACTCCACCTAGTCTACTCTACTCCACTTAGTCTACTCTACTCCACTTAGTCTACTCTACTCCACCTAGTCTACTCTACTCCACCTAGTCTACTCTACTCCACCTAGTCTACTTTACTCCACCTAGTCTACTCTACTCCACCTAGTCTACTCTACTCTACCCAGTCTGCTCTACTCCACCTAGTCTACTCTACTCCACTTAGTCTACTCTACTCCACCTAGTCTACTCTACTCCACCTAGTCTACTCTACTCCACCTAGTCTACTCTACTCCACCTAGTCTACTTTACTCCACCTAGTCTACTCTACTCCACCTAGTCTACTCTACTCTACCCAGTCTGCTCTACTCTACCCAGTCTACTCTACTCTACCCAGTGTACTCATCAGCAAAAAGTCCAAACCATCATCAAGTTTGTTGTTATGGTTGCGTGATTTCGAAAGAACCAACTATAATTAGCCATCAGAGCAGCTGCGTCTCAGTCTTTTGAGAAAATGCTCATATCAGGCAAGCAAGATGCTCCCGTCTCAAGGGCATTCGCGGGCTCCCGTTTAGATTAAATTGAATTTTCTGTTTATCTCGTCTTTTGCTCTCGCTACAGATGCAGGTAGTGATGAGGCGGGCTTAATTAAAAGAAAATTCATCTAAGTCTTCAATTTCGGCAGGAAATTTCTCATAACAAAAAACCTTTAATCTCAGGGTGTTGGATTCTTTGAAAATTATATTCAAGACAGTCTACTTTAAGTAGTTGATTGAAGTTATTGTTTTCTTGAGGAGAGAAAAAATCTTCTAGTTGCTTGAAAATGTAGATTTAATACATTAGGGATCTCTGAGTGATTTGGGATCTCTAAACAATTTGAGATCTGAGGGATCTGGGACCTGAGGGATCTGGGACCTGTCAGCGAGGATCTGGGACCTGAGGGATCTGGGACCTGTCAGCGAGGATCTGGGACCTGAGGGATCTGGGACCTGTCAGCGAGGATCTGGGACCTGAGGGATCTGGGACCTGTCAGCGAGGATCTGGGATCTGAGGGATCTGGGACCTGTCAGCGAGGATCTGGGACCTGAGGGATCTGGGACCTGTCAGCGAGGATCTGGGACCTGAGGGATCTGGGACCTGTCAGCGAGGATCTGGGACCTGAGGGATCTGGGACCTGTCAGCGAGGATCTGGGACCTGTCAGCGAGGATCTGGGACCTGAGGGATCTGGGACCTGTCAGCGAGGATCTGGGACCTGAGGGATCTGGGACCTGTCAGCGAGGATCTGGGACCTGAGGGATCTGGGACCTGTCAGCGAGGATCTGGTACCTGAGGGACCTGGGACCTTTCAGCGAGGATCTGGGACCTAAGGGATCTGGGACCTGTCAGCGAGAATCTGGGACCTAAGGGATCTGGGACCTGTCAACGAGGATCTGGGACCTGAGAGATCTGGGAGGATTTGGGACCTGTCAGTGAGGATCTGGGACCTGAGGGATCTGGGACCTGAGGGATCTGGGACCTGAGGGATCTGGGACCTGAGGGATCTGGGACCTGAGGGATCTGGGACCTGAGGGATCTGGGACCTGAGGGATCTGGGACCTGAGGGATCTGGGACCTGAGGGATCTGGGACCTGAGGGATCTGGGACCTGAGGGATCTGGGACCTGAGGGATCTGGGACCTGAGGGATCTGGGACCTGAGGGATCTGGGACCTGAGGGATCTGGGACCTGAGGGATCTGGGACCTGAGGGATCTGGGACCTGAGGGATCTGGGACCTGAGGGATCTGGGACCTGAGGGATCTGGGACCTGAGGGATCTGGGACCTGAGGGATCTGGGACCTGAGGGATCTGGGACCTGAGGGATCTGGGACCTGAGGGATCTGGGACCTGTCATTGCGGATCTGGGATCTGAAGATGTGTTCTACAATAGTAAGGGATTTAGGATGCCATTTTTGTAACATTTTATTACTCCAAACTTTGATTCCTTTCCCATCGAATTGCGAAGTTATAGTTTCTGTTATTCTCTCAATTTCCAGCAAAAGAATACCTAAGCCAAAGCTTTTCAATTATAAAAATCCTTCTAGCAGCATTCGAAAGACACACCGGATGGCTCGAACCCGGCCAAAATGCTACAGTCTCCCTGCGGCCTGGCGGTGATTCATGTTTGCTAGCAAAGCGTTTCGATTGAACTGGCTTAGCGGAAGCCCTTCTTCAAACTCTGAAAAATATGAATGTTAACTTTAGAAATCAAGTTAAAATTTGAGAAAGACAGGTGATCTGGGATCTAACACTGAGGATCTGGGATCTGACTTTGAGGATCTGGGGTCTGACATAGACTTTTTTGGGACCTAACAGTGAGGATCTGGGATCTGACATTGAGGATCTGTGATCTGACATTGAGGATCTAAGATCTGGGGTCTGACATAGACTTTTTTGGGACCTAACACTGAGGATCTGTGATCTGAAATTGAGGATCTGTGATCTGAAATTGAGGATCTAGGATCTGACATTGAGGATCTGGAATCTGACATTGAGGATCGGGAATCTGACATTGAGGATCTAGGATCTGACATTGAGGATCTGGAATCTGACATTGAGGATCTGGGATCTGACATTGAGGATCTGGAATCTGACATTGAGGATCTGGAATCTGACATTGAGGATCTGGGATCTGACATTGAGGAGATACGAGAGCCTGCTGTCGGACAAACTGGAATTGCCTGTTTCAGAACGAAGGAGGCTCAAGGCAGAACAGTGCACAGCCGGTAGTAGTGCAGGCCTGACAGCCCATGACATCCGTAGAGACGGAAATAAGCGATTTCGATGGCGATTAGCAAGGGTTACTTTTTCTGCATGATGGGTTTGGGATAATGGCTGCAAAATATCCCTTCAGCCTTTGTCGGGCTCCGCAATGCGGCTAGGGGATCAGGACCCCAGCCCCCTCTCCGTCCCTCTCTATATAAACACGCGCAGACAGTTGCTGATACAGACATTGGCATCGGGGAGATCGAGAAATCCCATTAGCGGGGAGTCTTGAATTCCCCAACCTGGGAGGCCTGCACCTGTCCAGCTCCGATCCCAAAATCGTCTAATTTCTCATTTTTTATTCGAAATCTTCCACTAAAAGATGAAATGCAAAAATAAACTCTGGATTAAAAGTTTGAGGCAAGATGGGGCCGGTGGATGGGATGCGGTCGGCTGTATTCCCAACAGAGTACAATAAATGGGTTGTCTGGGGCGATTTTCCTCGAACAGGTGGGCCGAAGAGGCTTAAAAGCAGGAAAAGTCAGGAACTCAATTGGTCAGGACTAAAGTGGGTCAGGAATAAAATGGGTCAGGAACTCAATGGGTCAGGAATATAATGGGTCAGGAATATAATGGGTCAGGAATAAATGGGTCAGGAATATAATGGGTCAGGAATATAATGGGTCAGGAATAAATGGGTCAGGAATAAATGGGGCAGGAATATAATGGGTCAGGAATATAATAGGTCAGGAATAAAATAGGTCAGGAATAAAATAGGTCAGGAATATAATGGGTCAGGAACAGTGTGGGTCAGGAACAGTGTGGGTCAGGAACAGTGTGGGTCAGGAACAGTATGGGTCAGGAACAGTGTGGGTCAGGAACAGTGTGGGTCAGGAACAGTGTGGGTCAGGAACAGTGTGGGTCAGGAACAGTGTGGGTCAGGAACAGTGTGGGTCAGGAACAGTATGGGTCAGGAACAGTGTGGGTCAGGAACAGTGTGGGTCAGGAACAGTGTGGGTCATAGTCACGGGGATTTGCAGAGGTTCTCCTTCTCAAGAAGTGGCAAAGACAAAGTCGAGCATGCAGTTAAACTAGAAGCAACTGCCAGGCACTTGCAAGCAGAAATTAATTAATTTTCATTACTGAGTCACAAAGTCATTCTCTGCCGAAGCCGGAAATTTTTCTAAGAAACAAGCTTTGATCCGTTGCAGGCATTGCTCAAACGGGGGGGGTGGGCGCGAGTTGGTGGAGGTTGAAGAAGATCAGAAGCGGATTAAAAACTCGCGTGAGGCTTCGCGTCCTCGCGGCCTGTGGCATCTCGAAGAAGGCAAGGCAGAGAGTTGAGCGCGAAATTTTGTCACCACGCGATGCTGCCGCAGGGGGGGGGAGGGCAGGCGCTTATCGCAAAGTCTGCCAGCTCGTTATTTAGGCTCCGTATTAAACAGCCGAGCGGGCAAAGGGGCAAGCCATGCGTGCAGATTAATGTGCGCCCTCCCTATCCATTCCTCCATACACTTTTCCTCGCTTAGGAAGTCTACCGGCAGCCGCCCTCCCCAGAGACGGTGGAAGCCATTTAGCTAGTGAGCAGCTGCAGCGATTTCTTTCATGAGTAGCTTCTTTGTCAGGGCATTGAGAAGCCCCTAACGAAGTTGCTTGTCTCGAATGGTTGGGCAACTATCCTCCTTGTAGGTTAACTAACATTTTGTGCCTCGTAAACACTTTTACATTTTCTACTTAGCCTTAACCGAAGAGAAAATTGAACAGTTGCCAACCTGCTTTACAACCGAATTCGGGTCACTCACTGTTCTGCCTCTGTTCGGACTGGCAATCCTAAGTAATAAAGTCACTTTCCAGTCTGTCACACTGTTGTCTGTCACTCTTTGGTCTGTCCTTTTCTAGTAAGCCACTCTCCTCGTCTGTCACTATCGTCTGTCATTCTCTACTCTATCACTCTCTAGTCTGTCACTTTGGTCTATCACTCTCTATCCTGTCACTTTCTCGTCCGTCACTCTCTAGCCTGTCACTCTCGAGTCTGTCACTCTCTAGTCTGTCACTCTCTATCCTGTCACTTTCTCGTCCGTCACTCTCTAGCCTGTCACTCTCGAGTCTGTCACTCTCGAGTCTGTCACTCTCTAGTCTGTCACTCTCGAGTCTGTCACTCTCTAGTCTGTCACTCTCTAGTCTGTCACTCTCTATCCCGTCACTTTCTCGTCCGTCACTCTCTAGCCTGTCACTCTCTAGTCTGTCACTCTCTATCCTGTCACTCTCTAGTCTGTCACTCTCTATCACGTCACTTTCTCGTCCGTCACTCTCTAGCCTGTCACTCTCGAGTCTGTCACTCTCTAGTCTGTCACTCTCTACTCTGGCATTCTCTCATCTTTCATTCTCTAGTCTGTCACTCTCTACTCTGTCACTCTCTACCCACTCTCTAGTCTGTCACTTTCTAGCCTGTCACACCTAATAGGAAACGCGCAAGACAAGATTCCAACATCTCAAGGTGCCAGGTGCTCCAGTCTGATCTAGAGCACCCAGAGCTTTCAGAAAATCAATATTTTTTTCATTTCAATGCAAAACACAAAGCGTTTATTTACAGGAAAGACAAGTCAAGTTATTGACGGAACAGTCAGGACCGAAAATATGCGAACGGAAACACTGACATAAAAAAGCAATTAGACAAGCAATTAGTGCGAAAAATCGATTGAGTTTTTAGAAGTGGTGAGCAGCCTTAACTCTGTAAGTCTCGGTAGGAGGCCTAAGCTCGATAAGCATAGATAACAATAAGCTCTGCTCTAGCGGCAATCATTTCAGGGGTGCCATTTCATTTGGGGAGAGGCGCCATTTCATTTGGGAGAGGCGCCATTTCAATTGAGGAGAGGCGCCATTTCATTTGGGGAGAGGCGCCATTTCATTTTGAGGAGAGGCGCCATTTCATTTTGAGGAGAGGCGCTATTTTGTTAAGGAGAGGCGCCATTTCATTTGGGGAGAGGCGCCATTTTATTTTGAGGAGAGGCGCCATTTCATTTTGAGGAGAGGCGCCATTTCATTTTGAGGAGAGGCGCCATTTCATTTGAGGAGAGGCGCCATTTCATTTTGAGGAGAGGCGCCATTTCATTTTGAGGAGAGGCGCCATTTCATTTTGAGGAGAGGCGCCATTTCATTTTGAGGAGAGGCACAATTTCATTTTGAGGAGAGGCGCCATTTCATTTGGGGAGAGGTGCCATTTCATTTGGGGAGAGGCGCCATTTCATTCGAGGAGAGGCGCCATTTCATTTTGAGGAGAGGCGCCATTTCATTTGGGGAGAGGCGCCATTTCTTTTGAGAAGAGGCACCATTTCATTTGAGGAAAGGCGCCATTTCTTTTGAGAAGTGGCGCCCTATTAAGTGAAGAGGCGCGCCTTGAAAGACGCGCGTCCTCCAATAAAAATCGCCCCCCACCTGATCATTCTAACTCATAATTTACTGCATACACAATGGACAAGTTAGTGCAAACGCTTAAGTGGCGCAAAGTATTAAAACACGAAATTACAAAACTGCTCATAATCACAACCTAAATGTCTAGAATTATTTTTTTAACAGAACAAAATCGCTGCAACAAAAGTTAGTACAGCCAAAAAACTCTATTTGCTCCAATTGTTCTAAAAAAGACAAGTTCAGGGACGAAAGCAGAGCACACTGGTTGCAAACAATGAACAATGGCTCGACTATTTTAGTCAGAAAAAAGTTTTTGTCCAGACAGACTCAAATACTCTGAACCAAATGCTCGGCCTCAAACGGGAGACCAGCGAGAGACTGGGGGTGAGCGCGAAGTTGAGACAGGAAACAGCTGACAGCCAGTCAGTCTCCAGTGTGTTCGGGATGATGGCGCTTGGGGATATGAACAGGACTGCTCCACGAGCAAGCTATTCAGACACTGCACTTCTGAAGATGTACATTGTCGGTGTACACTTAAAGATGTACATTGTTGGATGTACACTTGAAGAGTTACATTGTTGGGTGTACACTTGAAGAGGTACATTGCCGGTATACACTTGAAGATGTACACATGAAGATGTACACTTGAAGATGTACACTTGAAGATGTACACTTGAAGATGTACACTTGAAGATGTATACTTGAAGATGTATACTTGAAGATGTACACTTGAAGATGTACACTTGAAGATGTACACTTGAAGATGTACACTTGAAGATGTACACTTGAAGATGTACAATCAAAGATGTACATAGCCGGTGTACACTTGAAGACGTACGAGTACATGGCCTTCGAACTAATGAAGATAAACATTATCGATGTACACTTGAAGACGTACATTCCTGAAGCTGTGCATAGCCAGTATAAAAATCGATGGGTGCGCAGAAATCAGACACTGACTGACTAATCGGCCACAACACTTGCCAGGTACGCCAGGTACAGTTAAGATAAAGCAAAGCGACATCTCCATGGACACCTACTGGACAGAATTCGACGCTAGAAGCAGAACCACGGTGGCAGCGACGGCGGCGGCTGCTGCGACCAGTCGGAGGCTCGGGACGGCTCCGAGCGGCGAGCCTGTGATGAGGCGCAGCTTCTTTGAGTCCTGCTTGGCCAAGTCTGTGGATGGAGCGGGGAGTTTGGAGTAGATGGATGGAATTGAATGGAGAATGACCAAGATAGATCCGGAGGAGAATGACCAAGACAGAACCGGAGGAGAATGACCAAGATATAATCTGAGAGGAGAATGACCAAGATAGAATTGGAGGAGAATGACCAAGATAGAATTGGAGGAGAATGACCAAGATAGAATTGGAGGAGAATGACCAAGATAGAACCGGAGGAGAATGACCAAGATAGAATTGGAGGAGAATGACCAAGATAGAATTGAAGGAGAATGACCAAGATAGAACCGGAGGAGAATGACCAAGATAGAACCGGAGGAGAATGACCAAGATAGAATTGAAGGAGAATGACCAAGATAGAACCGGAGGAGAATGACCAAGATAGAATCGGAGGAGAATGACCAAGATAGAATTGAAGGAGAATGACCAAGATAGAATCGGAGGAGAATGACCAAGATAGAATTGGAGGAGAATGACCAAGATAGAATCGGAGGAGAATGACCAAGATAGAACCGGAGGAGAATGACCAAGACAGAACCGGAGGAGAATAACCAAGATAGAACCGGAGGAGAATGACCAAGATAGAATTGGAGGAGAATGACCAAGATAGAACCGGAGGAGAATGACCAAGATAGAATTGGAGGAGAATGACCAAGATAGAACCGGAGGAGAATGACCAAGATAGAATTGGAGGAGAATGACCAAGATAGAATTGAAGAAGAATGACCAAGATAGAACCGGAGGAGAATGACCAAGATAGAATCGGAAAGGAGAATGACCAAGATAGAATTGAAGGAGAATGACCAAGATAGAACCGGAGGAGAATGACCAAGATAGAATCGGAGGAGAATGACCAAGATAGAATCGGAGGAGAATGACCAAGATAGAATCGGAGAAGAATGACCAAGATAGAACCGGAGGAGAATGACCAAGATAGAATCGGAGGAGAATGACCAAGATAGAACCGGAGGAGAATGACCAAGATAGAATCGGAGGAGAATGACCAAGATAGAACCGGAGGAGAATGACCAAGATAGAATCGGAGGAGAATGACCAAGATAAATCGGAGGAGAATGACCAAGATAGAATCGGAGGAGAATGACCAAGACAGAACCGGAGGAGAATGACCAAGATAGAACCGGAGGAGAATGACCAAGATAGAACCGGAGGAGAATGACCAAGATAGAATCGGAGGAGAATGACCAAGATAGAACCGGAGGAGAATGACCAAGATAGAATCGGAGGAGAATGACCAAGATAGAATCGGAGGAGAATGACCAAGATAGAATTGGAGGAGAATGACCAAGATAGAATTGAAGGAGAATGACCAAGATAGAATCGGAGGAGAATGACCAAGATAGAATTGAAGGAGAATGACCAAGATAGAACCGGAGGAGAATGACCAAGATAGAACCGGAGGAGAATGACCAAGATAGAACCGGAGGAGAATGACCAAGATAGAATTGAAGGAGAATGACCAAGATAGAACCGGAGGAGAATGACCAAGATAGAATCGGAGGAGAATGACCAAGATAGAATCGGAGGAGAATGACCAAGATAGAATTGGAGGAGAATGACCAAGATAGAATTGAAGGAGAATGACCAAGATAGAACCGGAGGAGAATGACCAAGATAGAATCGGAAAGGAGAATGACCAAGATAGAATTGAAGGAGAATGACCAAGATAGAACCGGAGGAGAATGACCAAGATAGAATTGAAGGAGAATGACCAAGATAGAACCGGAGGAGAATGACCAAGATAGAACCGGAGGAGAATGACCAAGATAGAACCGGAGGAGAATGACCAAGATAGAATTGAAGGAGAATGACCAAGATAGAACCGGAGGAGAATGACCAAGATAGAATCGGAGGAGAATGACCAAGATAGAATCGGAGGAGAATGACCAAGATAGAATTGGAGGAGAATGACCAAGATAGAATTGAAGGAGAATGACCAAGATAGAACCGGAGGAGAATGACCAAGATAGAATCGGAAAGGAGAATGACCAAGATAGAATTGAAGGAGAATGATCAAGATAGAACCGGAGGAGAATGACCAAGATAGAATCGGAGGAGAATGACCAAGATAGAATCGGAGGAGAATGACCAAGATAGAATCGGAGAAGAATGACCAAGATAGAACCGGAGGAGAATGACCAAGATAGAATCGGAGGAGAATGACCAAGATAGAACCGGAGGAGAATGACCAAGATAGAATCGGAGGAGAATGACCAAGATAGAACCGGAGGAGAATGACCAAGATAGAATCGGAGGAGAATGACCAAGATAAAATCGGAGGAGAATGACCAAGATAGAATCGGAGGAGAATGACCAAGACAGAACCGGAGGAGAATGACCAAGATAGAACCGGAGGAGAATGACCAAGATAGAACCGGAGGAGAATGACCAAGATAGAATCGGAGGAGAATGACCAAGATAGAACCGGAGGAGAATGACCAAGATAGAATCGGAGGAGAATGACCAAGATAGAATCGGAGGAGAATGACCAAGATAGAATTGGAGGAGAATGACCAAGATAGAATTGAAGGAGAATGACCAAGATAGAATCGGAGGAGAATGACCAAGATAGAATTGAAGGAGAATGACCAAGATAGAACCGGAGGAGAATGACCAAGATAGAACCGGAGGAGAATGACCAAGATAGAACCGGAGGAGAATGACCAAGATAGAATTGAAGGAGAATGACCAAGATAGAACCGGAGGAGAATGACCAAGATAGAATCGGAGGAGAATGACCAAGATAGAATCGGAGGAGAATGACCAAGATAGAATTGGAGGAGAATGACCAAGATAGAATTGAAGGAGAATGACCAAGATAGAACCGGAGGAGAATGACCAAGATAGAATCGGAGGAGAATGACCAAGATAGAATCGGAGGAGAATGACCAAGATAGAATTGGAGGAGAATGACCAAGATAGAATTGAAGGAGAATGACCAAGATAGAATCGGAGGAGAATGACCAAGATAGAATTGAAGGAGAATGACCAAGATAGAACCGGAGGAGAATGACCAAGATAGAACCGGAGGAGAATGACCAAGATAGAACCGGAGGAGAATGACCAAGATAGAATTGAAGGAGAATGACCAAGATAGAACCGGAGGAGAATGACCAAGATAGAATCGGAGGAGAATGACCAAGATAGAATCGGGGAGAACTCTCCAAGACTGCAGTGGAAGAGGTGTGACCTGAGACGCCCCGGACCCAATCCAATTACAAAATACGCATTTCTCAGGTGCAACCCAGCTCGGTAAGGATCCCATTAGATCAGTGATTACGCAATACGCCCCACAGCATACAAACAGGCCTGACTATGCATTCTGATATGAACGGAAATGAATTGGCCCGGCATAAATCAATTATAGCAGAAGAATTTATTAGAAAGCTACATATTTAATGCTGTCATACGGCCGCAGCGGCTTCATAATATTAATAATTAATCATTCTAACTTCCCCGAGACAATCATCAACAATAGTTTATAAATTGAAGGCAAAATGCCGGGATGAGGGCGGGTCACCAGTGCCCTTCCCTTCAAGTGCCCCCGAAACTTTTCCTATTGTCAATTTCTGCAGTAGAAATGCCGGGAGGCTGCAACCCTGCACCCACATGGCCCACATTTCCCTTGCCGCTGAAATTTTTGTGATAGACGCGGTTTGGAAGGGGCTATTGAATTTCCATGGTCAGCCGCTAGAGCTACGAGTAGACTATCCTCCTTCCCCCAATGAAATTTTCAAACAGGCAGTCAGCTGTCCAATCTTCCTAATCAGCCGGGATGAAGGCGCTTGTTATTAAGGGCGCTTGACAGGATTGAAATTCTCGATTTTTCGAAAGATTCGATTCTATGAAGTTTCGAATTTGTGAAGTTTCAATTCTGTGAAGTTTCAATTCTGTGAAGCTTCGAATTTGTGAGGTTTCGAATTTGTGAAGTTTCGAATTTGTGAAGTTTCGAATTTGTGAAGTTTCGAATTTGTGAAGTTTCAATTCTGTGAAGTTTCGTATTTGTGAAGTTTCGAATTTGTGAAGTTTCGAATTTGTGAATTTTCATATTTGTGAAGTTCGAGCTTTAAAAAGCGATCCGCTGCATTGCCGTTGAAAAAATCATTTTGACACCTCCTTGATTCCACCCGACTTTCACCGCCTGCCCTCAGTTACAAACATCTCCCTTTTTATGAGCGCCGCCTTCTCCTGTTGCCCATCTTCATCATCTCCCTTTGTCCAGCCTCAACCACAGAGAGAGGATATCAGCTGAGGTAGGGAGGGAGGTTTTGAAGCGGCCCGTGAAGAAGAGCTTTCGCGAAAACACGCAACTCAAATTTCGCGCTGAGCCCGGGTGCACCGCGCCTTCTAATTATGGTTGTGCCGTGGCCTGCTGCTCCGCTCCCTCCTGGCCAGGGGACCACTGTAACAGCACGGAACTGAACCAGGGGGTCGTAGTGGCACTGAGTTGAGTTAGGGGGGTGTCAGTTCCATACTCCTTGGTTCCTAGCGACTACTAATGAGGAGTCCTTGGCTTGAATCGCCAGGCCAGAGCGTTGTTAGGGGCGGGTGGATGCGGGCCACTTCAAGCCGCCGTCGCCGCCGCCCCATCCAATTTCCGCCTTGTTTCAAATTTTTCTCTTTATCAATGCCCAGACAAAGGGCTCTCTTTGTTATTCGCTTTTTCTGCCCATCTTCTTGTCGGCAAACAGGGGAGAGAGGCATTTAAAAAATAATCTAAAAAGTAACTGGCAATTATTGAGGCTCTTGCCTATTTATAATTACAAGCTAGTCTGATTTTGCCGATATTTCTAACCGAGAGCGAGAGGCGACTCGTAGAGACAGAGGAAAATCCCAGCATGGCAACTAAAATGAGTAGCCCTGTTAATTAGACTCAAATATTGTAAAACAATAGCTGATATCAATTTGTTATCGATGATTGCAGCCACTTTAGTATGCATGTAAGTTTGACAGCTTTGGGATGATGATGATGAGGAGTACAGGATTCTGGGGACGAATTCCGCAACTCAATGCAGATTGGTCACGCAACTGACTGCCGGATATCAAAGGGATCTCCCACCTCGCAGCTTCCTTCCTTCATCGCGTGATCAGAAGCATTGGTTTGTTAATTAAGGCGCCAAGCCCCAGCGCCATCAGTTCTCTCCACAGCACATTAATTCCAGCGCTCAGTCAGCTCCTGATTGATAGCGGGGGGGGGGCAGCGAGAGATTGGAGAACAAAACACAACAAAAACAGCCGGCGAAAACCCGACGCTTGCACGCGAGACGAGATGGCGAATCGATTTTCTAAGAAATGGCGGAGAAGCTGGATGGGAAGATCTGATTAACCGGGAGTTCTATCTCATTGAATCGCTTGCAAGATCTGGTTCCATTCGATTCAAGCTGCCTCTCTAAATGTTAAAGTGAATGGCAGATATGCCTTTAGACTTGCTTTGAAGGTAGAACTTAAGTTGTTTGCAAAAATATTTCCAGAGGAACATGGAGTATCGGGATCATAGAGTATCGGGATCATAGAGTATCGGGATCATGGAGTATCGGGATCATGGAGTATCGGGATCATAGAGTATCGGGATCATGGAGTATCGGGATCATGGAGTATCGGGATCATGGAGTATCGGGATCATAGAGTATCGGGATCATAGAGTATCGGGATCATAGAGTATCGGGATCATGGAGTATCGGGATCATAGAGTATCGGGATCATGGAGTATCGGGATCATGGAGTATCGGGATCATGGAGTATCGGGATCATGGAGTATCGGGATCATGGAGTATCGGGATCATGGAGTATCGGGATCATAGAGTATCGGGATCATAGAGTATCGGGATCATGGAGTATCGGGATCAAAGAGTATCGGGATCATAGAGTATCGGGATCATGGAGTATCGGGATCATAGGGTATCGGGATCATAGAGTATCGGGATCATAGAGTATCGGGATCATGGAGTATGGGGTCGGGATCATGGAGTATCGGGATCATGGAGTATCGGGATCATAGGGTATCGGGATCATGGAGTATCGGGATCATAGAGTATCGGGATCATAGAGTATCGGGATCATAGAGTATCGGGATCATGGAGTATCGGGATCATAGAGTATCGGGATCATAGAGTATCGGGATCATGGAGTATCGGGATCATAGAGTATCGGGATCATGGAGTATCGGGATCATGGAGTATCGGGATCATAGAGTATCGGGATCATGGAGTATCGGGATCATGGAGTATCGGGATCATGGAGTATCGGGATCATGGAGTATCGGGATCATGGAGTATCGGGATCATGGAGTATCGGGATCATGGAGTATCGGGATCATGGAGTATCGGGATCATAGAGTATCGGGATCATAGAGTATCGGGATCATGGAGTATCGGGATCAAAGAGTATCGGGATCATAGAGTATCGGGATCATGGAGTATCGGGATCATAGGGTATCGGGATCATAGAGTATCGGGATCATAGAGTATCGGGATCATGGAGTATGGGGTCGGGATCATGGAGTATCGGGATCATGGAGTATCGGGATCATAGGGTATCGGGATCATGGAGTATCGGGATCATAGAGTATCGGGATCATAGAGTATCGGGATCATAGAGTATCGGGATCATGGAGTATCGGGATCATAGAGTATCGGGATCATAGAGTATCGGGATCATAGAGTATCGGGATCATAGAGTATCGGGATCATGGAGTATGGGGTCGGGATCATGGAGTATGGGGATCATGGAGTATCGGGATCATAGAGTATCGGGATCATGGAGTATCGGGATCATAGAGTATCGGGATCATAGAGTATCGGGATCATAGAGTATCGGGATCATGGAGTATCGGGATCATAGAGTATCGGGATCATGGAGTATCGGGATCATGGAGTATCGGGATCATAGAGTATCGGGATCATAGAGTATCGGGATTATGGAGTATCGGGATCATGGAGTATCGGGATCATAGAGTATCGGGATCATGGAGTATCGGGATCATAGAGTATCGGGATCATGGAGTATCGGGATCATAGAGTATCGGGATCATGGAGTATCGGGATCATAGAGTATCGGGATCATGGAGTATCGGGATCATAGAGTATCGGGATCATGGAGTATGGGGTCGGGATCATGGAGTATGGGGATCATGGAGTATCGGGATCATGGAGTATCGGGATCATAGGGTATCGGGATCATGGAGTATCGGGATCATAGAGTATCGGGATCATAGAGTATCGGGATCATAGAGTATCGGGATCATGGAGTATCGGGATCATAGAGTATCGGGATCATAGAGTATCGGGATCATGGAGTATCGGGATCATAGAGTATCGGGATCATGGAGTATCGGGATCATAGAGTATCGGGATCATATAGCATCGCAATCAAAAAGTTTAGCCTCATGATCAGAAGGCTTGTACGATGAGAGAGGGTCGTACCACTACCCGTGTCAGTTCTTTAATCTTTTTCAGTTGTGGTTTGAGGTTTTTTTTCTCTGTTGTAAAAAAGACGAAACAAATTTTCAAACACGCAGGCCCAACTTCCGGGCTGCTTCAGCAGAAAATTACAAGGAGCCGGACTGAAAAAACTTGGAAAATGATGAAAGAAGGAAGCGAAAAAAGGGTGGCCCAACTGTGTGAATCATGCGCTGGGAGTTGCGATAAGGGAAGTGGGAACTCCCGTAGTGACGGGGGGGACCTGAGATTTTGCTAGAGCGAAGGAGGCGCGCCGTAATTGAGGCCTTTTTCTTGCAAGGAAGCGCTTCATCTTCTGCTTTTTCTTCAATACTCTTTTACCCGTTAACTTCTCATCTTAGTTTGCCCTATCGCCGCATGGCTTTTTTCAAATTGATTAATTATGCTTCCTAGATTACTTGGGAATTTATTAAACTTTCGCTTTGAAGTTTCTGTTAGATCGAACTGATCGGGGTCATTAAGCAGAACTGCCTCAGACGGTCATGCATTAGAGACGCCACGCCACGCCCCTTCGGGGGGGGGGGCAGATGGCTAGTCCGCCAATACTAATCTTAACTAGAAATTTTACAACGTAGAGGCATTTGAAATTTCACCAACTAAAAAGTATCGAATAAAACGTTTTAAAAAAGTTTTTGACAAGGATTTTTCTGTTGATCCGTTTCTATCCGAAAAAAACTGGCTACAGTGCGGCGTAAAGTGTCAGACACATGGAGACAGAGGAAGCCGTATGCAGCTCACATAAAATCCAGCTATACACCTCACACTGCACTGCCTTCTCCATTGCATATCTAATTCATTAGACGGCGGGTGGTAACTGAGCCCGAGAATTTCTTAATCGATTCCCCTAGGCAGACAGGGGAGACAAGATCATAGAAACGTCGGTAAGCTGCCGATGTCTCACTGACAATGAGATTATTTACAATGCTGAGATTGAATCCTAGACGCTAGATCCCAGAGGTAGGTTTAAAAAAATACCAGATGTACATGCAGCTAATTGAAAAGAAGCGTCAAGTCAAGTAAGTATAGGCGCGTGCACTGATCCTACTGAGAGTTGATCCGCTGACTCACCGCACGCGCACAGGAAAGTGAGTGGCCGGTTTATAATAATAGAGAAATGAGAACATTAATGTAAAGTGATCGAGTGGGTGCTCAATAATAATGAGGCTCATTGTCAGCCCCGGAGACACGACAGGCAAGTGTTTTCCTGGGCAACCCGCCACCTCCCAGACTAAGAAGGATGAGCTCACGGCTCTGACAGCCCCGCGATTGACAATTGAAAATTGCAGCATGCAGTGCAGCTGACAGGCGCGCACCCCTTGCGTCTGTCTGCAGCAGCGCAAGTCTGACATGTTTTTTCTGCTCTCCGGCTAGCCCTCCTCTCTGCTGCCAGTTGGCACAGAGCGCAGCCGTGGCGGCAGCAGCGGCGGCGGCGGCGGCTGCGGCAGCCTCAATGCGACTGGCTGGCGCCACAGCTTCGGCTCAGGCGGACAGGGTTGGGGTTGGGGTTGGGGTTGGGGTTGGGGTTGGGGAAGGCCGCGTGTAATGAAGGCGGGGCAGAGTTTAGCGCCGCGAGACAGACGGACCTACCGGTAGACGCGCGCTCACAATTGGATATAAAGGAGCCGTTTCTCCTCGCATCGAAGTCTCTTAGAGTCTCTGACACGCAAGGCGTCTCATATATGCTTACTCTAAAACGCTTACACTTTTTGTAGGACAGGGGGGGGGCAGGTACCATGCCGCAACAATGAGTTCCGCTGCTGTCTCCGACTGAGGAGCTGCGTGCAGAGGAGGTGAGGGCGCTGCAGTTGTCTCCTGTTCTTCTGTCTCTGACACACTCCGGTAGCAGTCAAATTGTATCTGACTGCCCCTCCCTCCACCTGAGTGCGTGACAAGAGTCCCAGGAAATTTGTTTCTGCCAATACTAGAATAGCCGCAGATCTTGGCGTTAGCGTAGATAGGTAAAGTGAGCGAACCGAGGTAGCAGACTGACTGATTGACATGTGGCTGGCTGACAAATGCTTTGCAGATAAATGCACTCTCCAAGGAGAAAGTATAGACAGAAATTAGCTTAGTTATTGGATTGGATTGGCTCAGTTTCTTCGAAACGAATTGCACCGATCGATTCATAGCGAGACATGCAGTTCTAATCTCCACTGCTTGATAAATTAGGAAAGTAGAACGATCCTCTCTAATAGAAAACGTGCCAGCATGCAAGTCTGTGCTTGGAATTGTAAATTTTTCGAATTCAATAAGTTTTTGCGCCAACTGCTCGATGCCAAGACAGAAACCGGCACTGCTGTTTGTCCAAGCCTCGAGATTTTACTCTGCGAGACACTTGTGTTTAAAATGAAAACTGTTCGTGTTCGCTGAAGATTAGCTGGCTTCGGGGCTAATTTTCTTTGTTTGCAGTTCCTTCTCGCCCGCGGCTCTGTCACCCCGCGGCCCCAAAGCACTGGCTATTCGCTACAATCTTAAGACCCTTGGTCTGTTTGCATTGCGACATTTCGAGTTCGGACCGCACGGCTCGCACACTAAAGTTGGCCTGGTCACTAAAGACTGCTCGAAACTTGCTGTCATGGTTAAATAAAGTCGTGGGGCTGAGCAGCTGAGCAGCTGAGCGGTAACGCGTCCGACTCGTGACAGAAATCTCTGGGTCTGATTTTGCTAACTTACTGACTAACTAACTGACTAAGTAACTATCTAGCTAACTGACTTAAGTAACTATCTAGCTAACTGACTAAGTAACTATCTAGCTAACTGACTAACTAACTAACTAACTAACTAACTAACTAACTAATTAACTTACTAATTAACTAACTAACTAACTAACTAAACTGATAAAGCAGTCACTCCAGTGCAACAAAACTTGACAGCTGACTGACACACGGACTGTCCACTGCGAATGCCATTACAGGTGGAAATTCGGCAGCAACTAATCTGCAGGTGAATCTGCTTTGACGCACGGGGATTAAGCTTCTCCGCCTACAGCAGTGGATACGGGGGAGAAGATTAAGTCGGCAAAGTGGATAGCTGCGGGGAAGCCGCTCAGTCGGTTGATGAGGCGAGTGACGCAACAGCATGGAGTGAGTCACTGAGGAATCAGCAGAGGCAGGAAAATGAGCTGCCTCAAAATTGATATATTTTAAGACTTCTAAATCAGTCGCTTTTAAATTTTTTCTACAAGGCCCTCATCTCGCAGGCTCTGTGCTTTCCGCAGTTCTTGCCCCTATCGTTCGGGCAGCTGAAATTTGAAACACAGCATCCGACATCATCCCTGCGATTCCTCCGCAAAGGTAAAGACATTTTTCAAGATGCTGGCGACTTTGTAATTCCATTCTACACAAAGAGAGACGATGTAAATCTATAAAAAAAATTCCTTCAGTTAAAAGCATTCTCAGTAAACCAATGCTCGGACGCTAATCAAAGACGTCTATATAAATAGTATCTGGACCGGACCGGACTGTTCGAAGTCCACTCAGTGGAATAGAAATGCTCACGTGAAACAAAAAAACGCAGAATGAATTCAGTCTAGTCTACCCATTCGCAGACCTATTGTTAGTATCCGCAGGATCCACATCGCACAGAGAGCTAGAATAATCACGGATCTCTGCTATCAATCAGCAGATTTTGGTGAACAGGACAGAAAATGAAATACACTTTAGATCGCAGGGCACTCGCCAGCCTGTTCTATCAGGCTAGGAGCGCAAGAGGCCTTGTGCTGCAACAGAAACCAAGATTGACTTACTGACTTCCCAATGGCTTCTGAATTTTCTCACTTCCTGTTGCCCTGTTGCTGTTGTACCTTCGGGCAATTCATCACCGGGGTTGGGGGTTGTGTCAGACCCTCAGTCTTGGCGCGAAGCCCCTCGTAAATCGAGGCAATTTTATCGTTTGCTTTTCGGCCCCATGCAGAAAGCGAGGAATTGTACAGGAATCTCCCCATTTGCTTCGGTTGTCAAGGAAGTCGTGTAGTTGCTAATTGAATGTCTCCCAAAAGATAAGGTTCCGCGGGATCAATTTCAGGCTCTCTGGCGAATCCTGGGAATTCTGTTGGGCCTCTCCCAAGTTTCTAGAGTAAGCGCGTGGCAAATATCCCACGGTAAGGACACGTCATGGCCTGCTAAAACAAAGGCCCTTAGGGTCAGTGGATAAAAGCCCATTATAAAAGTGTACAACAGCAGCGCCAGCAGCAGAGGTTAATTGTTCTCTCCAATTTCTGGTTCCCGCCAAAAGGAGCCTCACAAAGAGTAGAACAAAAATTGTGGCGAAGTCTCAGTCAGAGACACAAGAAAAGAAGCAGCCAAGAACTGGGTCTGCAGACACGGCACCAATATCAGATTGTAATTGCTGCTATGATACCGGCAGACTCCATCATCTTCTGTGGCGAGAATTTGTGACTTTTCTCTCTCTCTGGCGCATCATATTGAAAAAAACCCGGTAAAACTGTTGTGCCAGGTCCGGACCTGGGCGGCAATTGGGCCGCGAAAATCTCAACACTGCTTTGGGAGTGGGACTGCTTTGGAAAGAAATTTTCACTCTTCCCATAAAGTATAGCAACGCCTTCAGCGACACCGTCCCATACGCGGGCGCGCACTCGTACACACGCTCACACAGGGTGTACAGCAGCCCTGACTTTCTAACCATCAGACATGTACACTATCTGTGCCTTGGGGGTTGTTCCTCATGGCTGCGAATGCTACGATCAACCCCCCCCCTCATGAATGTGGCGAATCGAACCAGGGACCTTGTTGTGTAAACTGAACAAAATGCTATAGCCTGCAGTGTCTGAAAATAAGGGCCGTAGTCAGCCTTCCGGATTCTGGCCCAAGGCCGTCCGTCCGTGCCCCCGAGCATCGAAAACTGACTGCTTTTTACTCTAGATGAAGAGCTGCGCAATATGCTTGATAATACTGTTTTATAATTGTCGATAGGAAATATTGGTGAATGAAAATGTTGATTTCCCTTTTATATGCAGCCTGTGTTTATGTTATGCTTCGCTTAACTCATAATAAAGTCGAGTGCCGATCCCGCTGACTTGTTAAACGCAGCAGTTTAGACCCGGCAACAGCTTTTAGTCCCGCGAATTGTTTTGGCAATGAAAACAATGGGCCGGGCCTGTGTCATCGCATCTGCGGTGCCTACGAGCCTGAATATCCCCCAGCCCGTGCAAATCCCAGGGGCGCAATTGACGAAAGCCATGCGAGAGTCTGGCCTGAAACTTCTGTTCCCAGCGGGCCCCGCCCCTGGCAACCCACCGGATAGATGAAGTATCTTTCAGCCTCTCGTAAGGGAATAAGAATATAAAAACTCCGTCAAAATATTTGTTTTAAACATCAGACGGAAGCCAGAAACGATGCATCATTATAATATTATTCTAAAAAATAGAAATTCTTACCTTGGTAACCGACTTGTCCCGGCGGCGTCTGCCGAGCGCTGGGCAGAGGCTGGTGGGCCGAAAGCAAAGGGGAATCGTCTACTGACTGCGGCGGTGGCTGTGGCGGCTGGGAGTCTGCGGGTGCGTTCAGATGAGGATGAGGCTGGGGATGAGAATGAAGATGAGGCTGTGAATAGGAATGAAGATGAGGCTGTGGATCAGAATGAAGATGAGGCTGTGGATCAGAATGAAGATGAGGCTGTGGATCAGAATGAAGATGAGGCTGTGGATCAGAATGAAGATGAGGCTGTGGATCAGAATGAAGATGAGGCTGTGGATCAGAATGAAGATGAGGCTGTGGATCAGAATGAAGATGAGGCTGTGGATCAGAATGAAGATGAGGCTGTGGATCAGAATGAAGATGAGGCTGTGGATCAGAATGAAGATGAGGCTGTGAATCAGAATGAAGATGAGGCTGTGGATCAGAATGAAGATGAGGCTGTGGATCAGAATGAAGATGAGGCTGTGGATCAGAATGAAGATGAGGCTGTGGATCAGAATGAAGATGAGGCTGTGGATCAGAATGAAGATGAGGCTGTGAATCAGAATGAAGATGAGGCTGTGGATCAGAATGAAGATGAGGCTGTGGATCAGAATGAAGATGAGGCTGTGGATCAGAATGAAGATGAGGCTGTGAATCAGAATGAAGATGAGGCTGTGAATCAGAATGAAGATGAGGCTGTGGATCAGAATGAAGATGAGGCTGTGGATCAGAATGAAGATGAGGCTGTGGATCAGAATGAAGATGAGGCTGTGAATCAGAATGAAGATGAGGCTGTGAATCAGAATGAAGATGAGGCTGTGGATCAGAATGAAGATGAGGCTGTGGATCAGAATGAAGATGAGGCTGGTGATGAGGATGAAGATGAGGCTGTTGATGAGGATGAAGATGAGGCTGTGGGTGAGGATGAAGATGAGGCTGTGGATGAGGATGCTGAAAAGAATGCACACAAAAGAATGAATTTAAACATTGTTTAGATGTGATTAAATTCAGTACGAGGATGGGAACAAGTTGAAAGCAGTACCCAAAAAAACAATTAAAAAAGATATTTTCGCTTTTTCAGTGTCCATTTATCAAATGAAAGATACAATCTTATATTGATCTTCATTCTCGCTTCTCCCCCCGAGAGTTCGAGCTGGCAAATCCTGGGCCGACCAGAGACTAGCGCAGCAAAAAAAGGAAGTGGTCAGCTATGATAAAAGAGTAAAAAAAATTCAACCAGACAAAGCCAACTGGAGACTGGATGATGAAGCCTCTCGGAAGTCCAGGCGCCAGTTAGCGGCCCCCGGTAATTAATCACCACGAATTGACATTCGCTGGAGATGCGGGAGGGAAAGCAGCGGCGACCTTCGATTGCGTCATCACTGACTGGCCAGGGGGTTTGTTGGGTTTGGCAGTTTTGGGAGAAAGCGACGCGGCTCAGGAATCGGGACAATAGGACTGAGACTGGCACATGAAGACAATGGCTATGCCAAGCTTATTCAGGCGTAGTTAAATATTAAAATATCGTAAATATGACACAGTGTGGAGGAAAACTTTAACGCCAACCGCTTCATCTGCTCAGCGGGGCAGTTTTTAGTCGAGGAAAAAAAACTTTTTTATCCCATCTGCTAAGCACGCAGCCATTTGCGTTATCCATTATTCACAAAGAAATGTCAATCCTCAATCTAGGCCTGAGTGCCCGAGTCAGCAGCGCACAATGGGATTATCAACCTCAAGATGGGCAGGAAGATAAGCTCGCTGTGGGAAAAAATTTTTTCGATTGATGGAGCAAAAGAAAATCGAAAAAAAGAGACGTAAAAAGCCAGAAGGAATTCGTGTGCGCGTTTTTTTGGATTGGCCAAAAAGCTCATGCATCAAATCCACCCAGCGGCTCTGGCATTGTCAAGCGTCAACAATATCGTCTGGCCATTTGGACCGAGCGGCACAGGCAGGGGAGGCAAGTCCTGGTGCGGCTGGGCGGATACGAGTCTGATGAGGAATAATGTTACTGTTCAGCGCTGATCAAAGGGCTTTCAATATTCGGCCTAGCAGGCATGGGTGCTACAGGCAGTCCGCTGTCTGTTTGACCGGCTTTTCTCAATGCCCATCTGCTCATCCACCGCCCCTCTCAGCCTCCTGTTTGCAATTAATAAGCTGCTCCTCTACCCTCGAGGGTAAGAATGCAAAGCTCTCGTTTGTCTGCGCAATTAGAAATACAAAACACACACAGACGCATGAACCGAGGGGTTCGGGTGAGCTAATGGGGATCTGGGAGGAGGGGGGATAAATCTGACATTCTGCAGTCCGGTAGGGAAGAGGAGGGGAGGGAGATTATCCTCAGCGTGTTATCCTAAACATCTGTTCAGTACAGAATGCTACCTGTTTGGCTAGCATGCTTCAGAATGTAAGGACAAGCGAATCAAAACTCGGTAGTTGCACCGATCAAGCGATAGATTGACAGAAAAAATTCAATTTCTGATAAATTTATCAAGCTCCATGACGCACTGGGAAGCTGGACAAGGAAAATGTGGCGGTGCTGGCAAAGCGATGGAAATTGAAGGCCACTTTGAGCAGGGGCGAAGACGAGCGGTGAGCCTCAGGTGCAGCGGCTCACCAATCCAGATGAAGTCGCCATTATTATTGTAAGAATTTTTTTCAATTGAGCAACGCCAGGGCTGATTAGAGCCCGGCCAGCAGGGCGGAGGGCGAGGCGGTGCCTCTGTGACGCGATTTTATTTCCCTAAACGCCGCGATTTTCATCTGGGCCAAGCACAGCTGGTGCCAACCTGAACAGTGATTTGACGATAGGCTCGACTCAAAATATCGGCTGCTGAAGCCTCGGTATGAAGAGATCCGGGCTGTTTACTTTAGCAGGCAGATTCCCCTGGGGCAGCTGCGGCTGAACATGCGGGGTGGGGACGGATTTCTGCGCAAGAGAAAAAATCAGCGAGAGAGAGAGAGAGAGAGAGAGAGAGAGCAGGGTGCGAAATTCAATCGGCGGATGATGCGTCACAATTTTTAGATAAATTTTCTATTTTTCATTTTTTTGAAGACCTAGAGGCGAGAAGCCGAGCCCGTGGAGACAGGCGCCCAAGGGGGGTATGAATCACATGCTGCAACAGCAGCTATTTATAAATATAGATAAATCTTCCCCAAAACTACTTCAAGCGGAAACTATTCCAGCCTGACTTTCTTAAGAAGAATCACAGGGGGGATGCAGAAAATCAGTAAGACTACGAAATGCTTTCAAGGAGTCAGCTTTAGGGAGTCTGAAGTGTCTATGAAAAACATGAAATAGTATAGTTTTTTTTTGCGATTCAACTTTCTCGACTAAAGCGTGTTTCGCACGACAACTTAGCGGCTCCCTCCGCGACAAAAGAACCCATCTCAGCTCACCGGGATCGCCAATCGCCACCATGAGTCGCATGTGCTTCTGCTGACAGGCGCCGCCGCTCAACTGCTCCAGGCCGGACCGATCGCCTGTTGACGGACCTGCGCGAGGCGAAGGAGCACTTGAGATATGACTTGTTGAGTGTGACACTGTGAAACTAACCAATGCCCAGGAAACTAACAACTTTAAACTATAGCTGTTGGCAATGAAAGGCACTTCAAGAAGCTAATAGCAATTTGTGTCCTCACTTACTGAACAAAAACACGGGCCTGTCAAAAGTTGGCGCATCCGGAATCGGCGAAAAGTCCGTCACTAGATAGGCCCCTGTGCTGCCGGCGTGTCGGCACTCCAGCAGGAAGAAAACCTGAGGAGCCTCCACGAGACACTTGGCGGCAGCTGCGGAGCTGTGGGTCTGCGAGCGGGAGTTGGGAGGCTGGTTTTACTCGTAGCCAAATCAGTCATTTTGTCTCAACTAAAATTCCAACGGAAAACGGCCATCTCGCATACTTTAAAATACTTTGGCTAGACGCACAAGTAAACAGAGTACCGAGTCTAAGATTGTCTCAAACGAAGACAAAGACCACTGACTCACCCAGTAGATCTTGTAGAACTCTGTCCCACTAGTCGGGCAGACGATGACAAGGCGATCATTTTTTGGTACGAAGAAGCCGCCGCGGGCAGCCGACTGCACGAAGCTGCAAGTAAACGATCAAGAGCGACCATTTTGAAGCATCGTTGAATTCTTTTAGTTCGAGTGAAAAGCAAAGCTAGAAAAAAGACAAAGCGATTCTGTACGCTTGGTCGCGCGTTAATGCTTGTTTCTAGGCCTGAAATACTCGCAGGTGTTGCCATAGACACGGACAGCTAGTGTTTAGTTCGAATTCGACCCACCGTAACCCGCAACCGTGCCGCTCTTTAGTCCAATGCCAATCATGCAAACACATTGGGCTACAGCAGGCTGCTTGTCAAGCCCGGCATGCGGGGCCCGGCGGGTCCGCAACGAGTTGCCGGTCACGCAAACTCCAGCTGTAGGCAGACCGGCTATTTGGGAGCTAAGAGAGTGGAGAATCGGAGCGCCGCCTGCAGAGAGGAAGAGTTACTGGACCGAAGGGGGAACCGTCAGGACGCACGGCGGGGGGCCACAAGGTGCCCGACAGTGGGCCAACTATAGTGTGGGCTTGAGAACACACAGCACTCCTTCATCATTCACCGACCGTCGACTGGCTGAGCAGCCCACAAGAACGGGAGGGGCGATGGGGCTGAGCAAAATCGCTTTTCCCGGGGCGCAAGGTTTTTCTTTCTCTACCCACTGTTAGCGATTTCACGCCTGACCACTCGCCGCCGCCTATGCCTGCCGACCATAGGCGTGGGAGGCGAGCGACTTCAAGACACGGAAGATAGCTGAGACTGCCCCGAGGGCCCCCCACTCTGTCTCCTCCTCCCTGCCGCCTTGCTTCTCTATACATGTAAAACTCAAGCGACTTCGCGGTTTTCCAACATTCTCTTTGTGCCTCCCTCCTCCAAATGCCTCTCAAATTCACCGATGCCGCACGCGAGGTTTCTAGATAGATCATCGCTCTTTCTAGCTAGCCAAGCACTTATGTTATAGCTCCGTTTGTTGTGTGTTTGCTTGTACGAGTAGAAGCAATCGGACACAATCCCCTGTAGAGGGTTTCAGTGCACTGATTACTTTCGAATGGTGCGGTGCAGCTTTCTGCTGCATTCAATTAATAGGAAATATCAATTTTTGCAGCACCAAGTTCCTAATTTCTCAAATCCTGAGCTGACCTATCGAATAGCAAATGAAGCTTTTGTTTGTTTGTGTGGATATTTACAAATAAAAAGCTAATGGCTAAGGATGAGGAACGGACCAGTCTGTCGGAAACTTTACTTCGATTATAGTAGGTGACCATCAGCTTCACAACTCAGTCAAGTGGCTATTTAACTTGTTGTTCGGGCACTGATGAAATTCACACCATTATTCCCAAGCCATATTTAATAAATCAGGTAGAAGAGCTTATTGCTTTGTCAAGAAAGAGATGGGCTGGCAGGTCCCAACGGAGGGAAGAAAGTTGAGAAAGAGAATCGGAGATAGATAGCAATCATTGAGCCGTTCCGCTGCTCAATGGCTCATCACAGCCTAGTGCCAAGCATTAGTGCACCCTGAGACCAGCCTAGGCAATTGCCGCCTCTTCAGCAGGTAATTTATTTCTCCCAGATTGGCGCCATCAAGTTTCCCGGCGTCCAGACACGCGGGTGGTCCACCCCCTCCCCTGGCCCATCCGTCAGCAGTCGTCAAAGGGAAAGATTTCCTTCCCTCTTTACTCCAGGTAATCTTTCCCCATCACACAGGTCGTCTCCCGCCACTCTCCCAGATTACAATCTCCTCACTGCTTTGAGTCATCATGCCAGGCAACAGGTACTCAAGAATCTACACAGCATGGCGAAGTAACCCGAGAGAGACTGTTTCTCCATTTTTTTTAAGTCAAACAAAAGAAGCCACTGAAACATTGTAACATTGAATTTAAAGATTTAGAAGAAGAAAATGCAGGATCCGAAATATAAACAGGATTTTCGAGATTGGAAATGCTAAATGGCTAGAATCAGAATGTCAGAACATGGGCACTGTAATTTTAAACTCATGTGTCAATCTTATGATGGCAAGCCAGTCACACTGTCCACAGCCTCTACAGAAGTTATTTTCTGTTATTTTCCACTTAGAGAAAATTATCCCGGACCTTATCCCGGACCATGTTCATATACTATGTAGTAGTAGGTAGGGACAACATGCATTCCTGTCCATTTTTGCGCCGAGTCCTTTGGTAGGAATGGAATGTGGAATCTAAGCTTGGCAAGTTTGCTATTGGTCTTCACTCTCTGTCTGCCTCTCAGGACTGATAAACTATTATCCCCAACCCCTATTAGACTCAGGATTTGCATATCATGAGTGCCGAAGTTCGTCCTATATAGCTTGTTTGCAATTCTCGCATCCCTGCCCGAGATTGCTTCCCAATGGGAATTCGTTCCAAAACAGCGGATGCCCCCCCCCCCCAGCATTACAAAACGAGAGAACCAGATGCAAATCCCAAAATCTGATCCCAAAAAGAAACTCAGCAGCGCATCTCAGCAAAACTATTCTCGTTTTTTTGAATAGGCTAGCTTTATGGGATGCAGGCAGCGCCAGCGCGAGTTCATAGCGTCGTCGTACACAAGTAGCTTTTTGTGTTTCCACGATTCAATCCGGAAGTTTTTGGATAATCCCGCTTGATCACGGCTCGTAGAAAAAACCTAATTTAAAGATTTTCAACAGGAATTTAAAGGGTGATTGTGTGCTGAAATTTTCTTTGCTTCCCAGAAGTACTAAACTTTTTGAGTTTTCTCAATATTTCTTACTTTGATGTTAGGAGCGTAGTTTCGCAACATTGTTTCCATTTTACAATGACATATCACAGAACATTACTTTGCTGCACCAACAAGTACAGGTGTGACTTAACGTTTCAAGTCCATAACGATGTTTGCAACAAAAATATTTCTGTGAAATAATTTCAACTGCAAACCAGACTAAACCAGATTTTAGTACTCTCGAGTCTCGAGAAGCGAAAAACATTTAGCACATTTCAATTCTAGAAGCTTTTTTCAGTTTTTTCTTAACCACAGGATGTTTAACTTTAAGTCAATTTGAAATTTAGGGAATTGTGTGAAATACCCCTTTCTAAAAGGTTCGAGAATCGAGAGTAACTAAACTTGCAAAAATGGGGGTTGCACATGTCAGTGACTCAGTGTCGCTTCGCTTCCTTGGGTGTGGATCGAAGCGGACAGTCTTTTCTGTACGGGCTTATCACATTTGGAACGATAAAAAAATAAGCCAATGTACATACATATGTACATTACAAACTGACGAACTGGCCTACCCCTAGAATTTCTCGTCCCAGCCATACCCCCACCCCCGCCGCCTAATATCGATTATCGGAGTCAGACAAACAACCCTAAGGGTGGAAGAATGCAACCACCACCCCAAGAGCCGCTGTGCAATAAACAAATTAAATTAACCCACTATAGTAAAATGTATCACAGCAAAAAAGCGATAAACACCTGTTTTATACATGCAAGCCCCTTTATTCTGATTAGTGATGAGGACGCCAGCGGCAGGGACATAGCTAGTGGCCACGAGCCCACGAGGCCGCAAGTGTGGCAATGGCAAGGCCCCCACACCCCCCGCTGGCAAGATCCTGGCGACGCTGAAAATAAAAGTAGAGCCTGTACTTACACAGAACTAGTCGCATTCCAGTAGACAATTCGATCCTTTCTACTGTTAGAAGGTGCTGTTGAAACGCAGGAACTCCAGCAGACCAGCAGAAGCACCAGGCAATCAAGCCGGCAGACGCAGCCGAGCTTCTCCAGTCGCATGACAACTTTACAGTTGTTTTTGGCGTAGTTTTAGGTGGATTATTAATTATTGTGTCTCTTATGATTGGGGCTTTATTATCAAGTAGCCAGACCTTGCATACTTGACTAGAAAAGGCAAGCAGTTCAGCTTTGTTGGCTATCAAAATATTAATATTCAATCAAGTGCTATATAGCTTGTATGCGGCGAGGAACAATTAGCGTATCGGAGGTAAGAGGTTGCATTCCACGGCTTTTATATTAATACCTGAGAGCCCAGCCTGCTACCTTACAGCTAGCTCCGACCATTCCTATTGGCTGGCAAGTTGGGACCCAACTGAAACAGGCGCATGCAGTATAACCATGCATTTTCTACATTCTACGAGCGTACTAACAGTAGTGCAAAGTGATTGTGAAATGCTCCAATGAAGAAATGTGAAACGCCAGCTTTACAGGTGCGTGCGACTGCTATTGGAAGCTGGCTGCATCGAGCTGCTTCTCAGAATAGTGCATCGCAGTATGTCGAAAACAAACTCGCCGCCTCAATCATTAAGCCGTCGCTTCCCAGGGTAACGGGGCAACCACGTCAGGTGGAGCTCAAAAGCCACGCTGGTTTCCTCGCACGCTGACCTGCTGGCTAAGGCCGCATCCCTGTCTCGGTGAGACCCCGAGCAGACACTGGACAGACTTTAAGCATCTCAATGACACTCGGAATTGCAAGCGATCCCGTGCTACCACCCCTTCCCTGCCCTCCCCCCTTCTGCGTCGAGCCCCTCCTTTGGCTCAACCGCAGGGATCTTAGAGCAGTCAGCATGGCCTCTCAGGCCGTGGCTGCTTTTTCTCCCCATCTTTTCCTCCAGGGCAAGTACCTAAGTAGCGATGCCCTTTTTGTCGTTTAGGCAGTGAAAACGCTGAGCACTTCATCGGTTTTCACCAGGGCAAGTCTGATCACTGACATGGGGCCAAACCCAGTTCTCTCCGGCGAATGCAGGACTGAGAGCATGCCGCTGCTTGCTCGCGTTACATGTACCTCACGGACACGAAACCAGCTGATTTCTTCCCCACTGCTGTTGGGGACCGCGCGGAAGGCGAGACCGATGGGTTCCCCCTGAACATTACTTCGTTGGATGTTGCATGTTGGTCGCCAGGGCAGCTAGAGGAATGGGCGGTCTCCGCCTCCACGCTTCATAATCCCTTGCAACAAAGTCAAGTCAAAAAGTCATAGATCCTCCAATATGCTTTTCGCTATTTCCGTCTTTTTTCTGTGGTCCTCTTTAACGGGTCGCTCACAGTTTCTGTGGTCCTCTAACGGGCCGCTCAGAGTTTCTCATTGTTTCTGTGGTCCTCTAGCGGGCCGCTCACAGTTTCTTATTGTTTCTCTGTGGTCCTCTAGCGGGCCGCTCACAGTTTCTCATTGTTTCTGTGGTCCTCTAGCGGGCCGCTCACAGTTTCTTTGTTTCTGTGGTCCTCTAGCGGGCCGCTCACAGTTTCTTATTGTTTCTGTGGTCCTCTAACGGGCCGCTCAGAGTTTCTCATTGTTTCTGTGGTCCTCTAGCGGGCCGCTCACAGATTCTCATTGTTTCTGTGGTCCTCTAGCGGGCCGCTCACAGATTCTCATTGTTTCTGTGGTCCTCTAGCGGGCCGCTCACAGATTCTCATTGTTTCTGTGGTCCTCTAGCGGGCCGCTCACAGTTTCTCATTGTTTCTGTGGTCCTCTAGCGGGCCGCTCACAGTTTCTTATTGTTTCTGTGGTCCTCTAACGGGCCGCTCAGAGTTTCTCATTGTTTCTGTGGTCCTCTAGCGGGCCGCTCACAGTTTCTCATTGTTTCTGTGGTCCTCTAGCGGGCCGCTCACAGTTTCTTTGTTTCTGTGGTCCTCTAGCGGGCCGCTCACAGATTCTCATTGTTTCTGTGGTCCTCTAGCGGGCCGCTCACAGATTCTCATTGTTTCGGTGGTCCTCTAGCGGGCCGCTCACAGATTCTCATTGTTTCTGTGGTCCTCTAGCGGGCCGCTCACAGATTCTCATTGTTTCTGTGGTCCTCTAGCGGGCCGCTCACAGATTCTCATTGTTTCGGTGGTCCTCTAGCGGGCCGCTCACAGATTCTCATTGTTTCTGTGGTCCTCTAGCGGGCCGCTCACAGTTTCCGCTTGTTGGCCAAGATTGGTGTAAGCAAATTAACAAAGTCAAACGTCATTCGAAATTGCGCAAGTCTTTTTAAAATGATTGATAGACAGCAGGGTGAAACACGCCACTGGTCACACTAATTTCTATTCAAACGATATCTGTGCAGTTTATTTATTTCTATCATAGGGCCGGCATGGCATAACTACTGTTAGTAATAAAACAAGTACTTCATGCCTATAGCGTGTGGTTAATGCTAAATTGAAAGAAAAATTAATAATATAACTCCTACTAGCGTTACCAGTCTGTACTTTAAAGGAGAGGGAGTCGCAGGTGTCAATCCAAGCCGATTTATTTTATTTATTTTACACTACGATGAGTACTACAGCGTTCATGCACAATATGAACAGAGTTAAAACTATATCGCCTTCTCTAAACGTGGGTCCAAATAGGCGATCAAACAAGCAGTCTCTACGCTCCAAAAAAACTTCACAGGTACTTCTCCAGGTAGTGCTCTTCCTGCTTGCGATAGGGATTTATTGTGTCGTAGTGGCGCGGACCCAAGGTGCGGTCCAACGGGACCATTCCGTAGGATGTTACCGGGTGGCCTTGCAGTGGCTTGTCGTAGATAACGGCGATCTGCAATTTAACAGTGATGGAATAGTATTTTTGCTATTCACCGGTTCAGCCTCGCTATTCACCGGTTCAGCCTAGCTATTCACAGGTTCAGCCTCATTATTCACCGGTTCAGCCTCACTATTAACCAGTTCAGCCTCATTATTCACCGGTTCAGCCTCACTATTCACCGGTTTAGCCTCACTATTCACCAGTTCAGCCTCACTATTCACCGGTTCAGCCTCATTATTCACCGGTTCAGCCTCGCTATTCACCGCTTCAGCCTCGCTATTCACCAGTTCAGCCTCGCTATTCACCGGTTCAGCCTCATTATTCACAGGTTCAGCCTCGCTTTTCACCGGTTCAGCCTGGCTATTCACCGGTTCAGCTTGGCTATTCACCGGTTCAGCCTGGCTATTCACCGGTTCAGCCTCATTATTTACCGGTTAAGCCTTGCTATTCACAGGTTCAGCCTCACTATTCACCGGTTCAGCCTCACTATTCACCAGTTCAGCCTGGCTATTCACCAGTTCAGCCTGGCTATTCACCAGTTCAGCCTGGCTATTCACCAGTTCAGCCTGGCTATTCACCAGTTCAGCCTGGCTATTCACCAGTTCAGCCTCACTATTCACCGGTTCAGCCTCACTATTCACCGGTTCAGCCTCATTATTCACCAGTTCAGCCTCATTATTCACCGGTTCAGCCTCACTATTCACCAGTTCAGCCTCGCTATTCACCAGTTCAGCCTCGCTATTCACCTGTTCAGCCTCGCTATTCACCGGTTCAGCCTCATTATTCACCAGTTCAGCCTCATTATTCACCGGTTCAGCCTCACTATTCACCAGTTCAGCCTCATTATTCACCGGTTCAGCCTCACTATTCACCGGTTCAGCCTCACTATTCACCAGTTCAGCCTCGCTATTCACCGCTTCAGCCTCGCTATTCACCAGTTCAGCCTCGCTATTCACCGGTTCAGCCTCACTATTCACCGGTTCAGCCTCATTATTCACCGGTTTAGCCTCACTATTCACCGGTTCAGCCTCACTATTCACCGGTTCAGCCTCGCTATTCACCGGTTCAGCCTCATTATTCACCAGTTCAGCCTCATTATTCACCGGTTCAGCCTCACTATTCACCAGTTCAGCCTCATTATTCACCGGTTCAGCCTCACTATTCACCGGTTCAGCCTCACTATTCACCAGTTCAGCCTGGCTATTCACCGGTTCAGCTTGGCTATTCACCGGTTCAGCCTCATTATTCACCGGTTCAGCCTTGCTATTCACAGGTTCAGCCTCACTATTCACCGGTTCAGCCTCGCTATTCACCGGTTCAGCCTGGCTATTCACCGGTTCAGCCTCACTATTCACCAGTTCAGCCTGGCTATTCACCAGTTCAGCCTGGCTATTCACCAGTTCAGCCTGGCTATTCACCAGTTCAGCCTGGCTATTCACCAGTTCAGCCTGGCTATTCACCAGTTCAGCCTGGCTATTCACCAGTTCAGCCTGGCTATTCACCAGTTCAGCCGCACTTAAAAACAAAACAGCCAATTAGACGATATATAGAAAACCAGCCGAAGCGAAAAGCAATCAGACCAACCTTAATAGCGGCGCAGATGGCAGCCAGGGTCAGCGGTACGCGGGCCAGGTAAGACTGCCGAGCGGGCGTCATGCGCACAATAGAATAGATGAACGCGCCGGAGACAGCACCACCCAGGGCCCAGTTTCGCACCAGATCGCGGCCGCCCTGCAGCTGCGAGCTGATTGACACGGTGCCAGCGTGTAGCAGAGAGGCCATGATGCCGCCAGCCCACGAGTACGCTAGTAACGGGATGGGTTGGCTAAGCCAGTGTGAGATTTCCTTACACTACCATTGTTTCATTATTAATTAGTTCATTTTTAAAGGAAGCATGAAGATTACATGAAGTCTTTAGTTAAGGATGAAGATTACCTGAAGTCTTTAGGGAAGGATGAGAATTGCCTGAAGTCTTTAGGAAAGGATGCAGATTACCTGAAGTCTTTAGGGAAGGATGAAGATTGCCTGAAGTCTTTAGGGAAGGATGAAGATTACCTGAAGTCTTTAGGGAAGGATGGGGATTGCCTGAAGTCTTTAGGGAAGGATGAGGATTGCCTGAAGTCTTTAGGGAAGGATGAGGATTGCCTGAAGTCTTTAGGGAAGGATGAAGATTACCTGAAGTCTTTAGGGAAGGATGGGGATTGCCTGAAGTCTTTAGGGAAGGATGAGGATTGCCTGAAGTCTTTAGGGAAGGATGAGGATTGCCTGAAGTCTTTAGGGAAGGATGAAGATTACCTGAAGTCTTTAGGGAAGGATGAGGATTGCCTGAAGTCTTTAGGGAAGGATGAAGATTACATGAAGTCTTTAGGGAAGGATGAGGATTGCCTGAAGTCTTTAGGGAAGGATGAGGATTGCCTGAAGTCTTTAGGGAAGGATGAGGATTGCCTGAAGTCTTTAGGGAAGGATGAAGATTACCTGAAGTCTTTAGGGAAGGATGAGGATTGCCTGAAGTCTTTAGGGAAGGATGAAGATTACATGAAGTCTTTAGGGAAGGATGAGGATTGCCTGAAATCTTTAGGGAAGGATGCAGATTACCTGAAGTCTTTAGGGAAGGATGCAGATTACCTGAAGTCTAACTTTGGGAAGGACGCAGATTACCTGAAGTCTTTTGGGAAGGACGCAGATTACCTGAAGTCTAATTTAGGGAAGGATGCAGATTACCTGAAGTCTAATTTAGGGAAGGATGCAGATTACACACTGAAGTCTAATTTAGGGAAGGATGAAGATTACCTGAAGTCTAATTTAGGGAAGGACGCAGATTACCTGAAGTCTAATTTAGGGAAGGATGAAGATTACCTGAAGTCTAATTTAGGGAAGGATGCAGATTACCTGAAGTCTTTTGGGAAGGACGCAGTTTACCTGAAGTCTTTTGGGAAGGATGCAGATTACCTGAAGTCTTTAGGGAAGGATGAAGATTACCTGAAGTCTAATTTAGGGAAGGATGCAGATTACCTGAAGTCTAACTTTGGGAAGGACGCAGATTACCTGAAGTCTTTTGGGAAGGACGCAGATTACCTGAAGTCTAATTTAGGGAAGGATGCAGATTACCTGAAGTCTATTTTAGGGAAGGACGCAGATTACCTGAAGTCTAATTTAGGGAAGGATGCAGATTACCTGAAGTCTAATTTAGGGAAGGATGCAGATTACCTGAAGTCTAATTTAGGGAAGGATGCAGATTACACACTGAAGTCTAATTTAGGGAAGGATGAAGATTACCTGAAGTCTAATTTAGGGAAGGACGCAGATTACCTGAAGTCTAATTTAGGGAAGGATGAAGATTACCTGAAGTCTAATTTAGGGAAGGATGCAGATTACCTGAAGTCTTTTGGGAAGGACGCAGATTACCTGAAGTCTTTTGGGAAGGATGAAGATTGCCTGAAGTCTAATTTAGGGAAGGATGCAGATTACCTGAAGTCTAACTTTGGGAAGGACGCAGATTACCTGAAGTCTTTTGGGAAGGACGCAGATTACCTGAAGTCTAACTTTGGGAAGGACGCAGATTACCTGAAGTCTTTTGGGAAGGACGCAGATTACCTGAAGTCTAATTTAGGGAAGGATGCAGATTACCTGAAGTCTAATTTAGGGAAGGATGCAGATTACCTGAAGTCTTTTGGGAAGGACGCAGATTACCTGAAGTCTTTTGGGAAGGATGCAGATTACCTGAAGTCTTTTGGGAAGGACACAGATTACCTGAAGTCTTTTGGGAAGGATGAAGATTGCCTGAAGTCTTTAGGGAAGGATGAAGATTGCCTGAAGTCTTTAGGGAAGGATGAAGATTACCTGAAGTCTAATTTAGGGAAGGATGCAGATTACCTGAAGTCTAACTTTGGGAAGGACGCAGATTACCTGAAGTCTTTTGGGAAGGACGCAGATTACCTGAAGTCTTTTGGGAAGGACGCAGATTACCTGAAGTCTAATTTAGGGAAGGACGCAGATTACCTGAAGTCTAATTTAGGGAAGGATGCAGATTACCTGAAGTCTATTTTAGGGAAGGATGCAGATTACCTGAAGTCTTTTGGGAAGGATGCAGATTACCTGAAGTCTTTAGGGAAGGATGAAGATTACCTGAAGTCTAATTTAGGGAAGGATGCAGATTACCTGAAGTCTAACTTTGGGAAGGACGCAGATTACCTGAAGTCTTTTGGGAAGGACGCAGATTACCTGAAGTCTTTTGGGAAGGACGCAGATTACCTGAAGTCTAATTTAGGGAAGGATGCAGATTACCTGAAGTCTTTTGGGAAGGATGCAGATTACCTGAAGTCTATTTTAGGGAAGGACGCAGATTACCTGAAGTCTTTTGGAAAGGATGCAGATTACCTGAAGTCTATTTTAGGGAAGGATGCAGATTACCTGAAGTCTATTTTAGGGAAGGATGCAGATTACCTGAAGTCTAATTTAGGGAAGGACGCAGATTACCTGAAGTCTAATTTAGGGAAGGATGCAGATTACCTGAAGTCTAATTTAGGGAAGGATGCAGATTACCTGAAGTCTAATTTAGGAAGGATGAAGATTACCTGAAGTCTAATTTAGGGAAGGATGAAGATTACCTGAAGTCTAATTTAGGGAAGGACGCAGATTACCTGAAGTCTAATTTAGGGAAGGATGAAGATTACCTGAAGTCTAATTTAGGGAAGGATGCAGATTACCTGAAGTCTTTTGGGAAGGACGCAGATTACCTGAAGTCTTTTGGGAAGGATGCAGATTACCTGAAGTCTTTTGGGAAGGACACAGATTACCTGAAGTCTTTTGGGAAGGATGAAGATTGCCTGAAGTCTTTAGGGAAGGATGAAGATTGCCTGAAGTCTTTAGGGAAGGATGAAGATTGCCTGAAGTCTTTAGGGAAGAATGTAGATTGCCTGAAGTCATTGAATCTAAACAAATCCCTTTTAAAACTGTTTAAAAGAACTCTTAACTACCAAATGCAATCAAGATGCAGGAAAATTCTCACCAATCTTATAAATTGGTTCCCATCTGCTAGGAAACTTCGGATTGCGACCAAAAGTAGCCAAGTGAAAAATGCCAACCGTAACGCCGAGCGAGCCGCCAACCCGAACGGCGAGATCTGCCCGCTTCATGAAGTCTTTGTCGCCGTCTTTCAAGTACACGTACTTGTACATGCTGGTGCTCGGTCTGGACCCAACACTGCGAACAAATTTTCCATTGACCATGACAGGGTCATCAATGATCTTTTCGTTGCCATTGTAGGCCATTGTTTAGGCCGCTGAATAATATGAAAACGTTATTATTACATTATTACTGCACTTAAACGCATCTGATTTGTTAATAGTTATACTCATTTTAATGTTTTATTTAAGCTATTATTTAATTGAAAGGGCCATGCTATGGATTTAATATCTACCAAATTCAAAACAAATTGATATTAAAAACTGTTTTATTTTTTAATAGCTGTTGAATCTTACAAGATGGCGAAAATATTGTATATTGTGATATCAAACATTTGACACAAATAACCAAAAATAGTCTTACTTAACATATCTATTTTTTGCATAAAAACTGCTATCTTTGCTAAAATTTACCACCTTTAATTCACCATTTTGACCTTCTGTTGTTTTGTTTAGACCTCCATATTGTGGACTCCATATTGTGGATCATATTTGTTATGTACTAGAAAAACAGTTTTAAAGATTTATTACAAATACAAATATGGTTTAAACTAGTTGAAAATGCCTAGAGCAGCTTTGCCTAGCCTTTGGCAATAGTACAACTTAGAAAACAACCATTGTACACTGGTACACTCTTTAAAGACATAGAGTCAAGCTGGACAAGCACAAAGCTCAACAACTGATGATCCATGAACAATGGTGCAACAGTTAGCCACTGCTATTGGCATTTCATCAGGAAGTATATCAACCATTCTGCATAAAAAGCTTGGGCTAAGCAAAATGTCTGCCTATGAAGCACTTCTTTACCTAATTGAGGAGCAGAATCAAGTTCAAGTTGATTGGTGCCAAGCCCAGCTAGACAGATTTGATGAAGGTAGGTTAGCAAGCACCTGGGAGGTCATTAGTAAAGATGAGACTCAAGTGTAAAGCTTCAACCTCAAAAGTAAATAGCAGTTGTTGCAACAGGCCCCTGTAGTAAACAGCCTACTTTCAAAATTGGTCTTGTCACCATGTAGATAATGATTTTTTGCTTGTAGCACTCTAGTAGCAGTTATTCTATAATAGAAACACAGCAAAAAGTGACTGCCAACTGGTATGTGACATTATATCTACCACAGGTGCAACAAGCTATTGTTGAGAGATGCCCAAAGATGCATTGGGGCTCCTATTCTACCAGGACAATGCCTTGACCTAAATAGCTCAACAAAATATTGAGTTTATATAGTAGAATCAATATCTAGATATTTTAGCATCCACTCTATAGCCTTGTACAACTTCTTTGTCTTTCCTTGGGTCAAGTATCTATTCAAGGGAGTTTGATTTGAGTTACCAGAACTGGCTATTATGGTATTTTGGAATAATATGCATATTTAATCATATTAATAGAATACATATGAATCTAAAGACACTAAAACACTAGATACTAATATAGTAAAAATATATATATATACATACTATTATATTCTTTAATAATCAAAATGATATAAGCAAGCTTTATATAAATATTTTACTTTTTATGTATAATAACATATGCTATAAAAATATGCACTTTGAATTTGAATAAATAAAATCAATATGGAAGGTTACTTATTGGCTGGGAAATGTATTGCTAAATAGATAGAAGTTGAAATACTATACTATAATTTTGATTTTTTTGCATTATGAACATGAATTATATGGATACATATCAAAACAGTCACATATGGGATGGCCACCAAACAACAAAATGGCCCCATATAACAATTTTTGGTTGTTATGCTGATGCACAAATTATCTGCAATGGCATAGCTCATTAGTAGGCATTTAATGTATGTTTTTGTTATTATTATAACCATTTAACTTTACAAGTTGGACATAATTTGTGTATACAATACATTTTGATATAGCTCAGTATGATATTTTTGCAGAAGTAGCAGAATTAAATGTTTCTATTCTGTGTAACACTATATATATATAGTGTTACACAATTCATTCAACTTGACATTCTAACATTCCAATAAAATTATCAAAGTTCTAAATTGCAATTGTAAAAAAAAAATTGAACAAAATAAAAATAAAAATAAAACAGAGATAAAATGAAACAAAAGAAAACAAATAAAAATAAAAGTTTATAACAATACAACTTTTTAATTAAAAGCATATTTTAATTTCTTTCCAAAACTGCACAGTAAAAAATATACTTTCTTATAAATTTGTTATATTTGGCCATTTTGTTGTGTGGCCATTGTGGCCCTGTGGCTATTTTATCATATGGCTATTTCACATGTGGTCATTTTTATTATAGTATCCTAAATTATATATATATATACAATTACAATAAGAGTTATATTCTATGAATGAAGCTAAGCTGAAAATTTACATGTAATAAATGAAACTAGACTAACAAGTCAACAGTTAACCCTTACCTTAAAAAATTCTAGCTATCATAATTTATTAACCTAATAAGGCCTAATTATTTAATTTTGGATTTGTGAAGTCAGAAATAAAACTAATGCTATGACTAGGGACGTAGCCAAAGGGGGGACACTAGGGACATGTTCTCCCTGAAAGGTGGAAAATTTATTTATTGCCTTTGTATTTTGCTTCCATTGCTAACATTGGAGATGGATTTATGTCTCTGTCCCCCCTGACATAAATCCTAGCTATGTGCCTAGCCATGACCATGGGTTAAAAATTAGGGGAAAATCTGATAAAAAAATATTTGTTTAATGATAAAAAGTTAAACATTTGAACAATTGCATGAGACCCTATCTTCAAATTATCTATGTATTAATAGTGAGCCTTAAAATAAAAAGGTTATAATCATAGAATACACCAGAATGCTCAATCAGCTTCCAAATTGAAAGCCAAAATATAAAACCATAGACACTACTCCTGAGGTGAAGAAGAGATAAGTAGAACTGAAATTTGAAAAGTAGTCACCTTTTTGTATGTCCATTCGAGGGGCAACATTTTTATGGACAGAAGGTCCCAGTTGTATATTATCAGCTGTAGCGACATGAAAATGTAGATATTAATTGTGAGCATTCAACGCAAACTAGAACAGTTTAAAAACAGCAGTATGAGCAGTAGTTTAAGCAATTGGAATACGTGATATAGCTGTACATGAAAATTTAGCATGAAAATTGCAAACTAGAACAGTTTAAAAACTGCAGTATAAGCAGCAGTTTAAGCCTCAAAGAACAGGCAACCTATACTTTAGTAGATAACAGGCATCGCAGCTTTCGTTGTTCTGCTGAAGCTGTACTTGTACTGTGAGCTCCGCGCTTCCTGGCAGCTTGAAGTAATACCTGTTGAGCTTTGCACCAGTGATGTAAATGCAAGCATGTATACAAAGATGAGAGAGATGAATAAAGAAATTTATTTGGAATGGCCAAAAAGGGTATAAATCTAAGGAACGCAGGCAACTAAGCTGAGTTATTATACACTAGGTATCAAATTGATAGGATAGATGAACTGAAAGACAAGCAAAAAACAGTCTATGGCAAAATTGATATCAATACACTTGGGTTGATGAAAAAAGCCAGCACTACTCACAAATCACTTCACTTTAGAAAAAGTGTAGCTAGCAAATAGTTTTTGCCTCAAAAATTTTTTGCAGGGAGCTTGATTGAGCATTCTGTGGTTATAATGAACTATTCCTAGAAAGACTTTTAAATGATTATAAAATTGAAGAACTATTAAAAGACTGTCACAATAAAATTCTTATTAAGTTTTTGTTGCAGCCATTTTTGTTTGAATATAAGTCAATATTACCCTTTCTTTCATTGCTTAAGAACTGTAAAATGCCCAAGGGCAAGGCAAAGGATATTACGAGGGGTGTCCAAAAAGTAGTGATACTTTTAACCATAGCTCTTGTTCTATAGCTTCATGTGATTTAAAATTTTATGAATTGATAGCGGCAAATCTCTTCTATAGACTGCTTTTTTACAAGGGGTGTCCAAAAAGTAGTGATACTTTTAACCGTAGCTCTTGTTCTATAGCTTCCTGTGATTTAAAATTTTATGAATTGATAGCGGCAAATCTCTTCTATAGACTGCTTTTTTACGAGGGGTGTCCAAAAAGTAGTGATACTTTTAACCGTAGCTCTTGTTCTATAGCTTCCTGTGATTTAAAATTTTATGAACTGATAGTGGCAAATCTTTTCTACAGACGGTTTTTTGAATTTTTAAAATTGATACCAGAGAACAAAAGTTATACCCACAAAAGTAACAGTACCTGTACCATAGAGTTACACAAACTATATTGAAATTTATAAGTCGACTTCTGCACTCATTCATTAAGAAGGCATCAATAAATGTCTTGTTTAAGCAATACCAAAGCCCAATTGCAAAATGATGCTCACTGCGACTGACTAAAATTTGTCTATGGATGCCCTATTGCAGCCAATGGCCATTTTCGTGGACGGCGTCCAGCGCGGATTGGCCTGGTGGCGGCGCGGCGCGTGGCGGCGGCGCGGCGCGTGGCGGCGGCGCGCGTGGGGTGGCGTGTGGCGGCGGCGCGCGGCGCGCGGCGAGCCATTGACTGACTAATTGAACCAAATCACTGATCCTGGGGACTGGCCCTGGCGCAGTACGGGTAGATGTCTGGCGCGTGAAAGGGGGGCGTCCGGCGCGGTTCAGACCTTGGCTGCAATAGGGTATGGATGGAATCATGCGCAGAAAAATAAAGCATTTAATTCATTACTTTACTTCCAAACAGAGGAGCTTGCATTTTGCAATTCATTCATGAGTTCATTGCCCATACTCAACAATACACATGGATGTGCACTCAGTTGTTGCTCAGCAAAGTACCATCTTCACTCTTTGGGGTGCTGGCCATAGTGTCTCAGAAATTCACACAAAACTTTGCTCTGTGCACAGATTCTCTGCGGTCAGCAAAATGACAGTTTATTGATGGATGAAGCAGTTTAGCGAAGGAAGGACTGACTTGGCAGATCAGCATTGGACAGGGCAGCCATACGTTCATTGACCTAATGTACTAGCGGACTACATTCTGAATCTTCTTGACGAGGACTCCCAAATGACCATTTAGGAGAGATTGCTGACAGGTTGGACAAGCCAAAATCAACAATTCATCAAAGCTTACTTGGCATGGATCTTGTGAAGAAGCTCAGCCTATAATTTGTGTAACTCTATGGTATAGGTACTGTTACTTTTATGGGTATAACTTTTGTTCTCTGGTAACAATTTTAAAAATTCAAAAAGCAGTTTGTAAGAGAGATTTGCTGCTATCAGTTCATAAAATTTTAAATTACAGGAAGCTATAGAATGAGAGCTATGGTTAAAAGTATCACTACTTTTTGGACACCCTTTGTACATTATAATTTAACTGAAATTTTTTATATGACCATAAAAATAGACAATTTGCTTCCTACCTATAGGCCCTAGTGACCATAAAATAACAGTTTTGCTATTTATACAGTTATATTAAGTATAGACCATAGGCCCAGATAGTGTCTTATACGTTAACTGTAAAAATAACTGTTTTGTTATTTATATGGTCATCATAATAATAACAACTGCCATTTTTCAAAAGTGAAAAAGACAAACCCATTTTGCATTTATTAATTTAAGTCAATTAAGGTATTGAAATGCAACCAAGATTAGAATAAGCTCAGCTGTTTAAAAGTCATAATATTTTTTGGAATCAGATTACCTAAACCTAAATTATGTGTAGGTTATGTGTGCAACTAGAGAAACTTGGAGCTTTTAAAATAGGACTTCATTGTATTTGTATGAACAGAACATGCCAAGCATTTTTGCTATAGGCCTAGTTTAGAATAGCTATTGTACATTCCCATTGATTAGGCCTAGACTAGAGTATTATTGGTATTAGGGCTCTTTTATACGTTATAGTTTTGCATATTAAATTTTTTTGTTAAAAATAATAACTTTTGAGTAACTTTAAGCAAAGTAAGTGGTAGAATAGTCAATAATAGAAAACAAACATAACATGTCATTGAGTGCCTACCTACTTTGTTTAACTGTGATGTTCTTTACATTCATGTAAAGCTACCCAACCATGCCATTATAATTCATCTTTTGAACCTAGTAGACCTGATTGTTCACACTAATAACATACTATTGAAGACACATGGCTCTTCATTGGTAAGACACGTGAAGACCAGAGCGTGGTCTATCTTAATTTTGACAGTAAAGTGCAGAAAAATCATAATTTTGTAAATATTGAAAATATAAGCCTGAAAATTTACATAAAAGCATAGTTTAATGCCCGCATGTTTTGACAAAAAAATTTAAAATCTAGCAAAATAATTTTTTCGTCTAATTTTTTGGGCAATGGCAATGCAAAGCTTGGTCAGCAAAGAAATAGGTAAAAACTTATATTTAAATAGCATCGGTTTCTTAAAAAAATTGATCAAACAAAATTTTATATAAAAATTATAACTTAAGCGATTAACTTGGCTGCTTTTATTCGTGGCACGTAAAACTAACTTTTTGGCTTGTAAATGTTTAGTAAAATGTTTTGTTTAGAAAATCCACGAGATAGTGGAAATTCAAGTGCGGAAAAATACAATTTATTCCTAGACATCGTACCTGCGTCTGGCGCATTTTTGCAGCAAAAATTTCTCTAGAAAGGTCAACAATTAAAATCTATAAATGAAACTAATTGGCATATTTTGATGTTGAATGAAAGGTCATTTTTTTAAGATTTATCATAGCAAATACTCGTAATAATATCATGTATAAAACCCCCAAAAATAGCGAATTTTCTGCACTTCTCTGAAATAGTGCCCCAAATTTTTCTAGATGCATCATGCATGGCGTCCTATTATTATCCATTGTAATGTGTTTCATTTGCAGACTAACAAAACTAGATACTTGTTTCCATGTTAATTTTATTTCTTTTAACCTCCTAATACTTTAAACTCTAAAAGTAGTTCCGCCGTAATTACGGCTACGGCTATGGCAAATTACGGCTACGACACTTTTGAAGCCGTATTTTCATTACGGATTACGGTTACGGACATATTTTGAGCTTACGGTTACGGTTACGGATTACGGAGATTTTTCTAGATTTGCCGTAATTGGTAGCCGTAACAAAAATTATTTATTTTTCACTGTTTAGTGTTATAAAAGAAAATTTTTTTATTATAACTTCAACCAGTTTTCATTTTGTTTTACTAGTTATTATTATTTTTTACATTTGTTAAGTTTCTAAATATCTACGAAACTTTTTGAAAACGAAAAATGAATTTTTTCACAAATTTTCTTATTAGGCATACGGCATAGCATAGCATAGCGATAGCATGATAGCAGCGAGACAGAGAGAGCCAGTCAAAGCCTGCAAGAGACTAAGAATCTGGCATTCTTATTTCTTAGCCATATGTAGCATTAATTAGCTCCTTAGCATATTATAGCGAAACAAAACAGAATCACAACACAGAAAACTGAAAAAGGCACCAAGCACACAATTGCATACAACAATGCTATAGAATACTTAGATAAAGATATTATATTTACGAAAAAAATAAATTAATATTAATGCATGAACGAACAACAGGTACGTTTTATTGCTATCCTTTTATCCTTTTTATCTGTCCTTTTCTGTCTGCCCCACTTTTCATGCAAAAATATCAATTTTTGTTATACATTACAGCTACGGTTACGGCAAATTACGGTTACGGACTTTTTTAGCCCGTAATGACGGCAAAATTCGGCTACGGAAGTTGCTTCTTTCTTACGGCTACGGTTACAGTTACGGAGGTCAAAACTCGCGGCGGCGGAACACTATCTAAAAGTTACTTAGTCTTAAAATTTATCCATTTTTGAAAAAATGAAAATGTAAAACTTAGCCAGGAAAGCCCAGGATTGCCACTATTAGTTTTGATATATTATTTGCAATTTGCAATGTACAAAAAGCTATACCTAAAGAAGCTACTTCTGTATACTATGGTATTGAATCACAAATCAAGGGGCTATATTTATCTTACCATATTAAAGGGCCTCTTGTTTTGGTGTGTGGTCATTTCGTCTATTGCCTTTTTGTCTGCCAGCAGACAAAACAACTTTTAAAAAGAAAATTTAAGGTATAGCTACATAGCTAGCAAAGTTTATTATATTATTTTTAACAATTAAATATTGCAAGTCACACAAATAAAGTTAAAGTGGGATGTCAGCTTTTCCAAATATAATTTTGTTTATGCTATATGCAATCTTTTTATTGTTATTTTATTGTTTACGCTATATCTAATATGATGCTTCTTGTATATTTTATACAACTCTTTTATTTTTTGATACAATATTTTTTCCTTGATATTGATATCAAAATTGATATCCTTGATATCAAATTCCTGGTACTTATAAAAGCCTTCATTCTTATAATAACTAATGTATATTTTATAATTTGTTATGATTAACATCATTGTCATTGCTATATAACCATTTCTAAATATTTAATATTTAAAGCAAAAACTGGCTAAACCTATTTTAGTAAAACTATGTCATTTTGTTGAAGGTTTTCTATAAGTGAGTTAATTCAATAAAGGGTTTCTCTTGTAACACAATGGAGAAAAAATAAGAGCTAATATATTTAGAAAGTTAGAAGATTCTTAATGCTTGTTTCAGGCACTTTTTAATTAGGCAACTTGAAAAAAATATATATAAAGAAGACAAATACATATATATAAATACAGAAATCATGAATTTCTAGCTACAAATGTAGACTTTTAACAACAAGTTTTTTATCCAGAAGTGATAAATAAGCATATTTTATATTCTTTAAAGATGAAAAATGGATCTCTGAGTCTCTGACAATAAGCCTTTAAAAATATAGTTAAATTCATGCTTAAAATTAATTGGACATAGAATCTATTATTAGAATAGTCTAAACTATTATAAGTTATTTAAAAGCCCAGCAAACATAAAAAATATTGTTATTTAACCTGTTGTTTTGATTATCTGAAACCATTAGTAATGCTAATTTAAGAATTTTTTGGCCAATGACATTTAACTATTTGTGTTGGTAGCTTTTCTAGCTCTTAGCCTAGATCATGTGACTCGATCATAAAGTTGAGGATTATAAATAAACACAAAAAAAACACAAAAGTGTTCAATTTGATGCTACAGTGCCAAATTGCCAATGTCATCAAACGATTTGAAGAGCCGCCTCAGCCGGCTGGCCCAGTCAACTGCAGCCAAGCGACCATTGCTCACCCCAGCGCAGGCACTTGAAGAGGAGGCGCGCCTGTTTAAGGAGCGCTATCAGGCCCTGGCTGGGGAGAGCGCCACTGCACCCAACGCCGCTAATCTGGCCATACCGACTTTCTACCAGCCGCAGCCTAAAGAGGACAGCCTATTGCAGAAGAAGCTGCGCGAGGAGGCGCGCGCTCTATTTTTGCAGCGCAAGACTAAACAGTTGTTGGATAATAATGAGCTGCAGGTTAATTCAATGCTACATCTTACTACTATCACCCCGCTGACAATTGCTCTTTATAAATAGTTTAGGGCCTAATCTGTGTTTAGTAGTTGTTCTTTTGTATCTACCTTTGGTTGCATCCTTAACTATCTATACAATAGCCTTTTCTGCCCTATAAATATCGCCCCTTAAAAATGGCTCTCCTGCCGTTTAGAATTGCCATCCAGACTCTGAGGACCTCCCTCCACTCTCCCTCCACTCTCCCTCCACTCTCCCTCCACTCTCCCTCCACTCTCCCTCCACTCTCTTTAAGAATCTCCATCCGCTCCCTTTTAGAATCTCCCTTCATCCCATTTAAGAATCTCCCTCCACCCCTTTAAGAATCTTCCTTCATCCTTTTAAGAATCTCCCTCCGCTCCTTTTGGAATCTCCCTTCACTCTCTTTAAGAATCTCCCTCCAGCCCTTTAAGAATCTCCCTCCGCTCCCTTTAAGAATCTCCCTCCACCCCTTTAAAGAATCTCCCTCCGCTTCCTTTAAAAATCTCCCTCCGCTCCCTTTAAGAATCTCCCTCCGCTCCCTTTAAGAATTTCCCTCCGCTCCCTTTAAGAATCTCCATCTGCTCCCTTTAAGAATCTCCATCCGCTCCCTTTAGGAATCTCCCTCCGCTCCCTTTAAGAATCTCCCTCCGCTCCCTTTAAGAATCTCCCTCCGCTCCCTTTAAGAATCTCCCTCCGCTCCCTTTAAGAATCTCCCTCCGCTCCCTTTAAGAATCTCCCTCCGCTCCCTTTAAGAATCTCCATCCGCTCCCTTTAAGAATCTCCATCCGCTCCCTTTAGGAATCTCCCTCCGCTCCCTTTAAGAATCTCCCTCCGCTCCCTTTAAGAATCTCCCTCCGCTCCCTTTAAGAATCTCCCTCCGCTCCCTTTTCACTCCCTTTAAGAATTGCCCTTTAAGAACAGGGGTCGGCAAAAAATTTACAGAGGGAATAGTCAGAGGGAATAGCGAAGGTAGAAGAAAGGAGAGGCTAGGGAATAAATGAGAACAGAAGAGAGACAAAAAAGGAGAGGAAAGAGAGGAGACGAAAGAAGGGACTTGAGAGAAAGGATAAGAGATTATTAGAGAAGAGAGCTGAGAAAAGACAAGACTTCAGAAGCCTTGCTATTGTGAACTTCCAAAGGACCCGAGGGCGGGATAGTGAGGTCCAAAGCCTCCTCCACTCCCTTTGAGAATCTCCCTCCACTCGTTGAGACTTGCCCTCTATCACTCCAAGAACCGCCCCCGTCCCGTGCAGGGCCTGTGGTACCTGCTCGGCGCGCACCGGACACCACCGGACGGGCCAGAAGCCGAGCAATTGATTAACTACACGGATTTTCTCAAGGTGCGCCAGGCTGCCGGGCCAAAATGCGCGCCCTTCTTCCGACCGAGAGTGTTCGCCAAGCTGCTGCAGGACGACCCGTACGGCCGCATTAACATAATGAGCCTGTTTAACTACATAATGAAAAAAGTGTGGCTGCACCAGACTCGAATCGGCCTATCCCTGTACGACTTCTCTGGCCAGGGTTACCTGAGAGAGACTGACCTTGAGAACTACATTACCGAGTTAATTCCCACCTTGCCGCAGTTAAGCAAATTGGAAAAATTATTTCACAGTTTCTACGTTTGCACGGCTGTTAGAAAGTTTTTCTTCTTCTTAGACCCGCTGCGAACTGGCCGGATTAAAATCTCGGACATTCTGGCCAGTTCTTTTCTTGACGACCTGCTAGAGCTGCGAGACGAGGAACTGTCCGAGGCTGCCCAGAGCAGCAACTGGTTCAGCGCTTTGAATGCCCTGCGCGTGTACGGGACGTTTCTTAATCTGGACAAGGACGAGAACGGCATGCTGAGCAAGTCTGAGCTGGCCAAGTACGGCACTGGCACCCTCACTGAGGTGTTTCTCGATCGCCTGTTCCAGGAGTGCCTGACGTACGAGGGCGAGCTGGACTATAAGTCCTATCTGGACTTTGTGCTTGGCATGGAGAACAAGGCCGAGCCGCAGTCTCTGCAGTATTTCTTCCGCATACTAGACATTGACGGCTCCGGCTCGCTCACTGTCTGGACGCTGAATTTCTTCTTTCGTGGTATTCAACAGAAATTGCGCGAGCACGGCATGGAGCCGCCGAAATTGAGCGACTTGCAGAATGAAATCTTCGACATGGTCAGGCCGGCTGATCCCTACAAGATCACTCTTGACGATCTGGTTCGCTGCGGCCAGGGCGACACTGTTGTTAATATTCTCATCGATTTGAACGGCTTCTGGAGCTACGAGAGTCGAGAAATGATTGTGGCCGATGTGCCGGAAGAGGCCGAGCTTTGATTCTCAGCTACAGATTCACTTTTATTGTCCACGCAATTGGGGTGGAATGAGTTGACAATATTCTTTCGGCCCATCTTAGTAGAATCACAGGGACACCTGTTTCATGTAATGTAGTTATATGGTGTATGCATACTATTCCATGAATTATCAGTAGTTTGTTACCATACTATTGCATGAATTAGGAGTGGTGTGTTACCATACTATTGCATGAATTAGGAGTGGTGTGTTACCATACTATTGCATGAATTAGGAGTGGTGTGTTACCATACTATTGCATGAATTAGGAGTGGTGTGTTAACATACTGTTGCATGAATTAGGAGTGGTGTGTTAACATACTATTGCATGAATTAGGGGTGGTGTGTTACCATACTATTGCATGAATTAGGAGTGGTGTGTTAACATACTATTGCATGAATTAGGAGTATTGTGTTACCATACTATTGCATGAATTAGGAGTGGTGTGTTACCATACTATTGCATGAATTAGGAGTGGTGTGTTAACATACTATTGCATGAATTAGGAGTGGTGTGTTACCATACTATTGCATGAATTAGGAGTGGTGTGTTAACATACTGTTGCATGAATTAGGAGTGGTGTGTTAACATACTATTGCATGAATTAGGAGTATTGTGTTACCATACTATTGCATGAATTAGGGGTGGTGTGTTACCATACTATTGCATGAATTAGGAGTGGTGTGTTAACATACTGTTGCATGAATTAGGAGTGGTGTGTTAACATACTATTGCATGAATTAGGGGTGGTGTGTTACCATACTATTGCATGAATTAGGGGTGGTGTGTTACCATACTATTGCATGAATTAGGAGTGGTGTGTTACCATACTATTGCATGAATTAGGAGTGGTGTGTTACCATACTATTGCATGAATTAGGAGTGGTGTGTTACCATACTATTGCATGAATTAGGAGTGGTGTGTTACCATACTATTGCATGAATTAGGAGTGGTGTGTTACCATACTATTGCATGAATTAGGAGTGGTGTGTTACCATACTATCCCATGAATTAGAAGTGGTGTGTTACCATACTATTGCATGAATTAGGGGTGGTGTGTTACCATACTATTGCATGAATTAGGGGTGGTGTGTTACCATACTATTGCATGAATTAGGAGTGGTGTGTTACCATACTATTTTATGAATTAGGAGTGGTGTGTTACCATACTATTGCATGAATTAGGAGTGGTGTGTTACCATGCTATTGCATGAATTAGTTATGACCATTCGACTGTAATATGCCAATTTTAGTCTTATCAGTCTTACACTACTGTAAAATAATTAGTATACAATTTTTTGCCGTCCCAACTCCACTGAGTTTTTATTTACCGATCATTCTTACACCGCATGCTGTCTGTATATGTAATATTTTAATTCAAAGGCTGGCCTTTGTGCTAAACTTAGATCTGCTACTTTTTTAACCTCGCGGTGATCGTTTGGGTCTTTTTATTTTTCTTGCAATCTGCATGTGCTCTTAACTGCAACTTTTATTTAGACAATTCGCTTTGTCGCGGCTATTTTACTTTATTAATTCGATTTTGCTTTTAACTATTAAATAAATAGCTGAATGCTTAAACGGAGTATATCTCTGCTGGCATCAATTGAGATGGCTGGCTTTGTTTGACTGTGGTAAGTACATTGTTTACTGCGTTGTTTTAAATCTCAATTCAGTTTAGCGTTCAATGAAGTTTATTATTTAAGAATCGCTAATAAACCTCTCAAATTCTAGATATAAATGCATTCAAAATATTAATGCATTCAACTAAGCTTAGTTTAGATAGTGCAGTACATGTGTAGTGTATTTAGTCAGTATGCCCTCATGCATGTATTTTCAAAACCACACCGAGGTCAACTTACATGTATTTTGTTATAGCATTGCCCTTTTGTTATAGCACCAACTGTCCTGCTCTGTAGTTTTGTTCCAGTTCAGTACGTTGAAGATCATTCCATTGACAACCGTGCAATTACGGAACACATACCTGCACATGTACATGAGGGTTGTTGATTAGGTCTTGCTCAGCTGTATTTAGCGGTTTGAATATGCGCACGTGAGTTCACAGGTTTTATACGTATACTGTGTTAAAAAGCAAATTGAACCATTTCCATACATGTGATTGTAAGCATAACATAATTTACTAAAGGATCAAAGCCACTACGTGCGTGTCGCTACATGAACGGTTAAATGCGCGCCCTTATGTTCCAACAATAATTAACCAAGGACCACTAGAATTAAGTTACCGTTATATCAACGGTAAACTTCTAGCTTCTAAGTCCTTGTAATTAACATACTTGCCCTGATCGACAACAATCAACAAAAAATGCAGTATACATCATCTAAACACTAACGACTGAACCTATTATTATGCTATTAGTATTTACGCTTAGTAACGATTTACAAATTTGCATGTCTACGATGCCAATAGCCAACTGCTTAAGTAGTCTAGCTCGTATAATAGATATATTAACTTCCAGACTCAATAAAATTAGTTTTTGAGTCCACAAATAGTAAATAATGTTAATTATAAAAGCAGTTTAATTTTTCCGAAATATTTTTCTTTGTTTTGTCGCGTAGGAATCTAGGCACGCTTAATCTATATTTCAGTTTATCAAACCGAAATGAATTTCGAATTCGTGTTAATGCAACAGGAAGGAATTAGTAAAAATTGTCTAGTGACGGACGTAGAGGGCTTGAACTCATATTGGAATTTCATATATTTGATTTTAAGCATCTAATAACTATCGTTTCACATGTTTTATGATTTTTGTGAGCAACGTAAAACGTATGACTATTAAACTAAGCCATGTAGCTTTAGAGTCTAGGTCTAGGATAGGATCCAGCCATTTTATGATTTAACTTGATGGATGGAAGGTTGTTGTTTAATATAAAAATTTAACAAAAATAAATTAGCCTTCAATCATAACGTTATTTATTAGTGAGCATATCCATTGCAGTAATGGCTGGCACTGGAGCAATGAACCCCACTTTTTTCATGACAATAAGGCCATGCCAGGCATGCCTTATTGTTGTTTACTGTATATGTATACTATATACTGGAAACTTTAATTTTTATTTTAGTCTTTTTTATCAAGCCTACTGGCCTCATCACTTGTTGAAACGTTCCTATATCTGAAATTTAAAATGCACTTCATTTAGTTTGTTATTTATGCATATATGTAAGCAGGATATTGTATGGTTGAGCTGAAATTATTTTTGAAGAAGTCATAATAAACCACTGAAACTAGCAAAAAATTCTACCTAAATTTAGCACTTTAGAAGAAAAAAATTGGCCTATATATCATTTACTGCACTAAAATATTTCATGAATAAATTTAGAAGAATTACAGAATTTTGCAGAGTTCCCTAAATCGTAGAGTTGACTTCTTGAGTCCTTTCTATAGTTTGAAATAAAAATTTTAATGTCAACTATACATTTACACAATAGTTGCTATTTAAATCCTCAAAATCATAATTTTGAACTAAAAAACTTTTTTAAAGAAAGTTGTCTCTTCAAGGATTTGCATTGCTAAAATCTCAGTAAAAATGAGTCCTTCAGTTGGGCTAAAACTTCTTGGTATTGATAAAAAGTAGGTAGACACGGGAGATATTATATTTAAAGGATGTTCGTCGACGACTGCTATTTTTGCTATTTTGCTATATGCAATTTTAATGCTTGTATGTTTGCAAAACATTTGCGAATTTTTTTCATTAGTTTCTGCACAGTAATGAATTTATAAATCATAATATACCTTGCCGGTACTTATTAATAAACTTTGCCAATACTAACTTCATACACGTTGTATACATGGTGTACTTTTATGCATACAATTATAAGCACATGAGGACCCACTCCATCTTCAATAACAAAACTGCGACCTTCGTATCTCCGCAGTCCTGCAGACCAACCGCCTAGCCAGAATGCCTGTCGCTGACCTCAACAGCTGGCTGGCAGAGTACCAGCGCCTCATCAACTCTGACAGTCCGCTGGACGCAATCCGCGAGTTCGCCTCCCGCAGCCGAGCTGACTTGGCCCTGTTCGACGCTCTGGAGCAGCGCCTGGATGCCTGCCAGGACCACCGCCTGGCTGAGCCCGTCTGCTCCCGCCTGTTTGAGTTCTTCAAGCACCCCGAGCCGCAGCTGCATCGCCTGACAGTGGAGATGCTGCCCTGCCTCATCGTTGCCTACCTCCGCGCTGTCCACCGCCGCCAGTGGCTGGCCCTGTCCGACGACGAGGCGGCGGCGGCCGACTGGGTGCGCTGGTACGACCTGATGGAGACCCTCGTGCTCGGCCTGTACAACCTGAGTGTGGCCGAGCCGGCCTCCGCCAGCTCCGCCGACCAGCTGGCGTCGGTGCCCGGCCTCGGCCGGTCTTCGATCTACCATTCGGCCGCGGCTCGGCCCGGCCAGAGGAACTGGGCTCGCCTGCGCCAGTGGCCGCGCCGTCCGGCCAGCCGGATTCACCACGAGAATCGGCAGGCCGTGCTGGCCCAGCTGATGGGGGTGTACACAGACCGGCTGCTTGGACTGTCCGAGCGGAGCCTGCGCTCCTGTCTGGCCGCAGTTGGCCAGCTGTGCGACCTGGGAGGCCAAGGTCGGACGCGTCTGGTAGTTGATCAGGTTTGTCGGATTGTGCCGGTTGTACTGGGCTTTGAGTTCGTCTTCTGATGGTGCAACAATATTTCGAAGCACAACTTCTTAGAGCTGGGCCATTGGTCACATGGGCTGGTAGCTCCACAGAATGGTCAGCTCGTAGATTCTATTTGTAGCAGAGGATTGTTACTTACTATTGGCGGGGGCGCAGGTGCCAATACCCAAAGGTAAAAGAAACTATGGTTTAATCTTGTTAGAAGAGGCATCGGCGACCATCATCCGGCCGGTATCTCAGACAAAGGCACGAAGATCACGGATGTTGTCCGGGATGGTCAGCTCGTCCATCCGCTGGTGGTGGCCGAGGTGCTTGCGCCGCGCCGCATTGAAGTTAGTACAGAGATTTTTGTTGACCAGACTAGGATATAACGGTTGTGAATTTTCGCGTTTGTGAAACCACCCTGCAATCCACCCTCTTTACTACGGGTTTGACTTTCGTTTTTAAGCTACTTTCCTTCCGATTTTCAAAGCTGGCCTTGGGTTTTTTGTGCTGTTCACGTTCACGGCTGCATACGCAGGGGACAGTGAACTAGGCATACCTGCTTAGCCCAGAAGCCTCCCTGCGGCTAGCCAACTAATAGCTGAAATCCTTCCGCCCCGACAGACTCTGCTGTTGCAGTGCGTCCACGCTGCCTACGCTGTGATGCACAGCCGGCAGGGCGTCCCGGCCCCCGGCACGGACGGCGGCACCCTGGATAATCTGGCTAGTCGGGCCCTGCTGCAGCTGCGCGCCCGCGCCGAATACGAGCTCTTCTCGGACGTGCTCCTGGTGGTTAACGCCATCTTGAGTCCTCACAGCCGCCTCGGCCAGGAGGTGGGCGCCTTTGGCGTCTCTCTGACCCCGCAGCAGCCTCTGCCGGATGCTTCGTCGGCGCCCAACGGTAAACGGCTCGTCACCAACGCCAGCTTCCGGATCCGGCACCTACCCGAGGACATCGACAGGCGTTCATCGTCGGCGACGACCGCCCGCGCCGATGTCCACAACGAAGTCGACGGCAATGACCACGATGAAGATGACGAAGATGCTGTGTTGGGCAACGGTAGCACCGCGGGTGCGCTCCCCAAAGTGACTGTCGAATTGGCTGACGTGAACGGGGAGGCCAGCGGCGATGAGTGGCAGCTGGCGTCGGAAGAGGCGCCATTGTGAGGGCGAACGGGCGGCGAGAGTTGGAATCTTCCATCCATCACGATATTTTTGCACCGCATTGCATAGTTGAATTTCGCTGTTTGCGCGAGGCCATCATTCTCTCCTATAAAAAGCCAAAGCAACATTTTCACAGAGCTGTTGAAACATTTCTTTGTATACAAAAGCTGTGATGTTTTATAGAACTGTTTTTTTACTTTGTTTTAAATTAATTTTAGAATTTTCATTACTGGGATTATTTATCGTTGCTATATGTTGCGTTTGTGTCTTTCTATTCCTTATGACGTTTACTGAGAACTTCTTTATGCATGTAAAGTTCCTGTACAATTGTACATCGACCCTGCGTGCCTTTGCTAGCTTGATTCTTCATCGATTGAAAGACGCTGTGACCCTCTCTTTTAGCTCAAATTTTCTTAGTACCTAATAGTTGACTTGGCACTACAGTTATTGAAAATTAAAGCTTTTAAATGGGCAACAATTAAAATTTAAAATTGCACACAAAATGCAGAACTGTATTCTGTTTTATTAAAACGGAGAATCTCATAATTATTTTTTTTCTTGCTTGAAATGATTCGCTAAAGAGAGGCAAATTGTGGTTGCCTGACTGAAAAACAGTTCCATGCTCTGCAGTTGTCGCATTCTCTGCACAATTTTATTTTCAAAACTTGTCGCTATTTAACATAAAACTGAAGCACTATAACTTCTCAGCTGGTTGCCGATTTAGGAGTCCAGGCGGCCCTCCAGCTCCAAGCAGAGGACGTTGCCGTTGGCGTCCCTGAACTCGCCCTTGGCCTGGTACTCGCCCTGTACAGCGCGCGGCGAGAGAATGGGGAGTTGTTTTGTATGCAGGCTTTGATTTTACAGATTAGAACGGATTTCAGACCGATAGGCGCGTGTACTTACGGACACCAGCCAGGCCAGGGGACCGGGGATCTGCGGCAGGGTGATGGACTGATCCAGATTGATCTGCTGCTGCGGAATGCCGGAGCACACATCCGGGATGGGGATGTCGTTGAGCAGAGCCTCTAGCAGCTGGCAGCCGTTGTCGTAGGTGCAGCTTCCGTAGCCTGTTTATATAGAATGACGTTTAAGGTTCGCGTTATGGCAGTGCCGTCAAACTCGAGCTGAGTTCGTTCCGAACTTACCGGCCAGGCATGGGATCGGCACCCAGAATCCCAGAGTCTTGCGCTTGAGCGACAGCTTGAAGTCGGAGTTGCCAACGTCGCGGCTGACACTGCCCCTGACGCTGACGGTGAAGGTGAAGCCCTCCTGGGCCTTGACCGGGTAGGGTTGAACGCCAACAAAGCTGACGCGTGCAGCGTGGCCGCTGCCACCTGTTGAATGGAGATTGAAACCGATTGAACACCAAATAGCCTACTTTTCCTAAGTAGAATAGAGTGATATCTAAATAAACATCTCAAATAGATGCCTACGCATCTCACTCACCGCAGTCGTTGTACTTCAGCTGGGCGTAGGCGCTGGAGCACAGAGCGAGAAGAAGAATCGCCACTGCCTTCATTGTTGCGTTCGGATGATTGCTGTATTAATTGCTGATTCGCTATTTATGACGCGACTGTTTTACAAAGCAGCAGATTTATAGTAGCGGAAGCATGTCTGTAGTTGGCGGAGTGGGTGGCGGGGTTGGGCCTCGTATTGCTCCTGCGACCGGCACAGTTGCTTTGGCACACCTGGCAGGTTCGCAACCTGCGCTTCGGAGACTCGTAACTTCTATGGCGAGTACGAAAAGATAGGAAGATTGGAAGTTCCGATAGTGCAAAGATTTGCGCGTCGCCGCAGATACTCGTATTGCCGAATGAAAGGGAACAAGAAGCATGCAGTTTATCACAAAATTTTCTGTTGGATTATTGCAGGTGCGTGGTAAAACATGTCTGTTGCAGCTCCTATAATTGAAGTGTTGCAGAACCGAGTACTAATTTGGCGTTCTACGAGATATGGTTTGAACTTAAGTGCCTCGTCAGCAGTATGCTTGCACAATTACGTCTAACAAGTCTTGACGTAATGTTGAAATTTGTTGCTGTCGGTGCTGCTGTCTTGTCGACGCTTTTAGTCCCGCGTAGCTCTTAATTTTTTTGTTCCTAATTGCTTCCGACGAACAGAGAGAGTCGACAAAAACTAAGGAGCAAATACTAAATGGATGCTTTGTTTTAAATCGAACTGTGCAAGGAAACTAAGATTGAAGGTGCAATATAACCCAACCGTATTGAAACCCGTTTGGATAAGTCTCATACTGAGGTATTCCGCTCTTGGCATAACCTGCCAAACTAGCGTCTTCCCAATTGCATTCTACTGGAATTCCTGGCTAGAAGGAGAGGCAAGCAAGCTGGCAGGGCCTGCTTTGCCAGTTCGTTTCCAAACTGTCGAGAAATGGAGAGGCAAATGGAAATTGCAAAGTGCGGCCCAGCACTGGCCGATGGCAAAGGATGCATTTCAGCTGCGCGACGCAAAAAAATCAATTTCGTCAGAATGTACATCGGCTCGCAGCAGGCGTCGCATTTCCAACCTTACCTTCCTGTCTTTGCACTTGAAAGTTTGGCATTTGCCGAACTAGAGAGAAACCTTCGTCTGCGTGGTCCCCTTTCCCAGCTACCAACCCTCTACAGACGAAGGGGAACGCAGAAAGCGGGGGCGGGATGCCCTGCAATCCTTTCCCGAGCTGCGCGGATCGATGAAATCTAGTGGAGTGGGAAAAGCAGCGAATTGCTGTCCGAATTTCGCCTGAAAGTTTATTGACCTTGGGCGCTTTGAACTGCTGTTCCTGTTGGCTAAGTTATCCAGTCTGGGTATCCATGCCTCGAATTCCTACATGTGCTGTATGTGCTGTACCGTCTGGTGGAGCTATACAAAATCAAAATGCCAAGGACCAGAGAGAGAGAGAGAGTGAAAGCAAAGAAGACACTCCCACTAGGTCAGGTTGGGTTGAATAAATCAGACCGAGAAGAATGAACCTGATTGCGCCAAAAACACAAAAAAGGCCAACTGCTGACCCGGGCGCGCTCGTATCCATTTACAGCCTATGTACAGTATTCGTACGCTCCAACCTGCATCGGGGGTGAGAGAAAGTACAGTGCGCGCTAAAAGACTAGCGAGAAAGCGAAAGTGTTGTGTCTAATGTCCAAAAGTGAAGCGAGCGAACGCAGCCGCGAGAAATAGGGGGTGGGGTCAGGTACGAGGATGCGAGGGCAGAGGGCAGTTGGTGACAGGGGGGTTTGCGGGCTGGTGAAGGCATAAAACGTCGAACGCAACGCAACGCTCTACCGCACCCTCGTTCTATCAACGTCTCTACGTATCTCTCCTTGTCGCACTCTCATTTCACTCACTCGCCCTCTCGGTGACTGCAGCCATGCCGTTCAAGCCAGTAGAGCACCCGAAGTGCCCGAAGTGCAATAAGGCGGTCTACGCAGCCGAGGAGAAACTTGCCGCCGGCAAGAAGTGGCACAAGCAGTGCCTGAAGTGCGGTGAGTGCCTTGCATTTAGTGTGCACGTATATAAATAAATATTCTTACAACTGAAAGCGACAAATTCCACTAATCTGCTTTTGCAGGTCTCTGCAACAAGTTTCTGGAGAGCACCACCATCGCTGAGCACGATGGCGACATCTACTGCAAGCAGTGCCATGGTCGCAAGTACGGACCGAAGGGCTACGGCTTCGGCGGTGGCGCCGGCGCTCTGAACATGGACAGCGGGAAGCACCTGGGCAACACGGAGACCGTGTCCAACAAGCCGACTGGCCAGGGCTCGGCGATGGGCGGCGCCGTCGTGCCCGTCAGCGAGGGCGGCTGCCCGCGCTGCGGCAAGAGAGTCTATGATGCCGAGAAGGCGATCGACTGCCCGTCTGGAGTGAGTGCGCCTGACTGTTGGTATCGTTGGGTTCGAAATCTCTTGTCAGGAGGAATAATCTTGACTATGCAAGCGGGACAGCGAGAGGCACATGGGCAGCACCAACTAGCGAATAAACCGTTTCAATCCCATTCTTTATTCGATGTAAATTTATACAGTTTAAATATTTTCTATTTGTAACAAAACTCTCACCTCGGTTGCTCCAGATCAACTTCCACAAGAGCTGCTTCCGCTGCAAGGAGTGCGGCACAGGCCTGGACAGCACCAAGCTGTGCAACACCAAGGACGAAATCTACTGCAAGGGTGAGCAGAAAGTTTTATTTCTACAAAGTCTTCCGACTCCTAAGAATTTCACGTTCCGAGTTTAATTTATCCCTCAACCGCACCGAATCGAACAGCCTGCTACGGCAAGAACTTCGGCCCCAAAGGAGTCGGTTTTGGCCAGGGCGCCGGCGCTTTGAGCACCGCCTGAACGGAACCGCCTGTTGCGGGCCTGCGGACGCTCCCGGGAACTAAAGACCGGCTTGTGTAACGATGCTATGTCGTAATCCATTTGTAACCGCCCGCCTTCCGCTTCTCAGCTCTGCACGCATATTAGCACACAATAGACAAACAGCTGTCCAGAAGGTGCCGCCGTTTTCTTCCAAGCAAAACTGCGAATGAAATTCGCATAAAAAAAAACAAAAAAATAACTGCTTATTATTAGAGCATGCAACATTTGTTTAAGTTTTATCAATATTTTCAAGCAAAAATTTGGTTTTCTTTTGCTATCACGCAATTTATTAATATGCTTTATCATTTTTATGGTGTCAGTTGCATGGACAGCTGAAGCAGAAGAAGGGTAACATTCGGGTTTCTTAGAAACGACCTCGAGGTTGGCAAAGACAAATTTTTCGTATTGCTAGTGCAGTTGGTATGCTCTGAAGAAATTTTTTGCATGGATTTTTCTCGATGACCGACTTTGTCACTATGGCGTTTCTAAGAAAATCGAGTGTAGCCGTCCTACTTCAGTAGTCCATTGGTCAGTGCATGCAGGGCCGCTCACTCTTACTGCCTGGGCGCAACCTTTAAAGCCATGAGTTCATTACAAAAGTTTAATACTCGCGCTAGCTACTGCTCGGAATACTGTTCAGTAATATCTGATATTTTCAAGACATCAATTTTATTCAAGAAAATTAACATTAGTTTTTTTCTTTCTATAGGTAAGCCTTTTTGTAACGGCGTTCGCATAGCAAAAGATAAAATCTTTAGAATTTGTACAACGCTTCATTATACTCAATTCTACAATTCTACTAATAAATATAAAGCAATTCTAAGCTTATAGAATTTGAACACACTAGTTGCTACTGCAGTTCATATTAGTAGTATGCCTTGCCTATTTTTGTTTATTATTATTGCGCCGGATTTGCGAAGAGGCCTAGAAGTACTTTGATGCGCGCGCCTATAGCTAGCTTTAATAAGCCCAGCGGACTGTTTTGGCTGCCCTTGGAGGCGTGTAAGGTTCAGTTAGTGCAACTATTCAGTCCGACACACAGCCCAATGCAACCGGATGACCATGCAGAGTTTATTGGGAGAGCAGAGGTACTTCGGGGGCCATTCATCACAGTATAGCACAGCACGTGCTCCGTGCCTACAACGTGCCACAGCAGCTGATCTCCGCCATCATGGCGCTATCAGGACACCACCGCCGCGGTAGCGACGCCAGACGGACCGTCGGACCTGTTTAGCACGACGTCCGGAGTGCTACAGGGTGACACTCTGGCGCTCTTTCTCTTCGTGCTGGTGATGGACTGGGTGCTCAGAACCGGCCTGCCGACATCAGAGGACGGCTTTCTGCTGCAAAGGCGCACCAGTAGACGGCACCCGGAGAAGAAACTGTCTGTCCTTGGCTACGCGGACGACCTCGCCCTGCTGTCTTCGACGGCCGAAGGCGCCCAACGGCTGCTGGACGGCCTGACTGCGGCGGCGGCGAGGGTCGGTCTCGTCATCAACGCCAGGAAGACCAAGGTGCTGACGGTGCCGCATGATCTACCCGCCGAGATTCGACTTCAAGACGGCGACGGCCCAGGGACGGCGCTCCCGAAGTGCCTTCAGTTCATCTACCTCGGCGGACTGGTGCCGGACGTCGGCGACGACCTAGCGAGACGGCGTGGCAAGGCCTGGGCTGCCTTCCGATCTGTGCGGGCGGTGCTGCTCTCCGAGGCCCTGTCCGACGGCGCCAGGTCCCAGCTGTTCCAGGGGGTTGTTGAGACCGCCCTGCTGTACAATGCTGAGACCTGGACGCTGACCGGGGCGCTTGAGGCGCAGCTCGACGCGGCACATGCGGCCCTAGTCCGCGCCGCTTTCAGCGCCTGCCGCGGCCCTGGCAGCGAGACAACCGAGTCCCTGTACAAGCGCACAGGCCTGACGCGGCCTTCTGCCCTGCTGAGTCAGCGGCGCCTGCGGCTTGCCGGACATGTCATCCGGGCCGAAGCCTACTGCCCAGAGCCGCTGCAGGACGTCCTGCTGTGGACCCCGCAGGGACCGCGCAGGCGTGGCCAGGGACGATCAGCCCGCTACGTCGACCGCCTTTTTGAAGATGCGCGAGCACCCAGCCAGGCGGCCGGTGTGAAGCACATTAGAGACCTAGCTCTGAAACGCGCGATTTGACGCTCCCCCTTTTGGCCACTTCTGTGGCTGGCATGGGGTGTAACTATTATTATTATTATTATTATTATAGCACAGCAGCATTCATTGCCTGCTAACCATGGACTGCTAAACTAAAAGGACACTACACTCACAAATAGTCTAAATTTGAGGCAATTAATAACATAACAATAAAACAAGATAGTATTTTTCGCGGGAGGGCTGCGGTCGACATTGTCCCACACAAGCAGTGCTGACGGCAATTCTGACCATTCCGCTGACTCCTGAGCACATGCAAGCGCGCCAATACTGTACGCATGAGGCACGCACTCATACACACGCTCACACAGGGTGTACAGCGGCCCTGACTTTCTTATCGGTCATTCATGTACACTCTGATCTCTGTGCCTTGGAGGACTCATGGCTGTGAATCGCACGACAACCCACCTGGCCAATTTTTGTGCACACCAGCCCCAAACTGAATGCGTTTTGCGCACAGAATCGAACCATGCAGCGGTCGTGGCGCGGGAATCAGCATTTACCGCTGAACTGCTCTGCCCTCGCATTAGAGATCCCATTATCCAGGTAGTAAAACCTAATTAGACCCCATCGGGCAAAGATTAGAGAAGTCAAAGATATACCTGCTTCATTTGCAATTCGGAAGATTGATGAACAATTATTATAAAAATTCAAATTTGTTTTTTTACTTCTGCAGAATTCTTTCTTTAACTCTGCATGATTGCTGCTTTTTAAGCTTTTTGCCAGCTTTGAAACATTAATTTAATTTACACAAATTTGAGTTGAAAGTCACCTACATGCAGACTTTTTAAAATTAAATTTGTAGTGGTTTGTTTTACTTTTATTGTTATATAGCTGTGGATAAAGATAGAAAAAGATAGAAAGCTGGTTGTTTACGGTTTAAAACAGTAAAAAACGTTAGACGAAAAAACTGGCCTCTATTGTCTAAGCCGTCATGTCATGGCTCTGAAGGCCTATAAATGGGTCCGTCTGGTTTGGTCGATATTGAATAGTGAAAAATTTCAATGACTGTCCTGGCAGCTATCTATATAGTGCTCATATCAATGGCATGGCATAATAAACACAAAAGCTAGCAATAAGACAAGAAAAATGCTTTATATTGGGCAAGCTAGTATAACAAACAGTAAGTCTTATGTGGTAGTTAATATTGCAGTTAAATTAAATATTTTCAGTTCAAAATTTTAGTATATTAGAAGTTAAAAGACAAATCGAAAAAAGAGTCATTTAAATATTATTTAATTTTAAAAAAACATTTAAGGAAATTTAAATGAAAAAAGGATTATTTGTTAATTCATGTAGATCTAATATAACAGTAAATTCGGTAAAAAAATTGAGTTCAAATAAGGATGAACAATTTTTCAAAAGTATAAGATATACTTTGCTTAACTTTGTTATACGATTATACATTTAAAGCACGAACAGAATGCGACACGTTCGTCATCCATCGATGTCAAGTAAGACAAGCAACAAGCGAGGGAGCTATTGTCGGAATAAATTATTGATAGAGCGTTGCCAAAATTAAGAAACGGCAAAAAAGAAAATTAAATAACGCGAAACAGATTTCTACAGAAACAAAGTAGACGCAGACTACAATTCTAAGAAATTACACTTTTTTGAAAAATGTTCGACCACAGCCTGAAGGCTGCTGAAGTCGCGATCGGAGCCCTATCAGTCTGTCTGAATTAAACTATCTCGCTACAATCTTCTTAGAGAAAAAGTTAGTGGCAATTGTGAATTCTTATTTATTGCGTGTCTCTAATACCGCTATACCATGCAGATCACTTTACAATTATTGCTTGAATTTAAAAAGCAAATTAAATTCAACTCGACGCAATAGGCTTGTGCTTTCCTGGAATTGCTAATGTCTAAATATCAAATGGCCAAAAGTCAATCACCAAGTGTCAATGACCAAATGTCTATGGCCAAGTGTCAATGACCAAATGTCAATCACCAAATGTCAATGACCAAATGTCAATCACCAAATGTCAATGACCAAATGTCAATGACCAAATGTCAATCACCAAATGTCAATGACCAAATGTCAATCACCAAATGTCCATCACCAAATGTCAATCACCAAATGTCTAAATATCAAATGGCCAAAAGTCAATCACCAAGTGTCAATGACCAAATGTCTATGGCCAAGTGTCAATGACCAAATGTCAATCACCAAATGTCAATGACCAAATGTCAATCACCAAATGTCAATGACCAAATGTCAATGACCAAATGTCAATCACCAAATGTCAATGACCAAATGTCAATCACCAAATGTCCATCACCAAATGTCAATCACCAAATGTCGATGGCCAAATTTCTATGGCCAATTGTCAATGGCCAAGCCAATTTACGATTGCTTAGAGCCTTAGACTTTGAGCATTCGAGCGTAGACTTCGAGATTTCAGTTGGTTTGCAAAAACTATTAGCTGATTAGGACAGACGATCATACAATAATGACTTAGCTTATTCTTTTTTCAGTGGCAATTTTCTTAGCAAAACACAATAGCACACTCTTACAGCCAGACTATTAGAAAAAGTTCAGAGTAACGAAGCTTTGAACTGTCGCTATTCCCGTTCCAAGCTCTGGGCGCTGGGCGGCACCATGTCCTTGACCTCCTGAGCGTCCTGCACCAGGGCGCAAAGCGGGCAGCACAGGTAGGTGAAGAAGTCGCCAACGAATCCGCCGGCGATG